>WEKX01008869.1:49362-116620 GCA_013390025.1 Pitta sordida
GGAAGCGGCCCCGCGCCGCCCCGCCCCCGCCGCGCGCGGGGCACGCCGGGAGTTGTAGTCGGCACGGGAGAGGCCACATGCCAAGGCAAAATGTGTAACTACGTAATTGGAAAAGGTACTGAGGGGTGGAGCTCCCACCGGGCCGCCAGGCACTGTGTCGAGGCCTTACTGCATGGAGACCACTGTCCTCTCATGCCTTCGGCACCCTGAGATTGTCCCAGAGCCTTGGGGTGGGACATGGGCTGGACGCCTCACTCACCTGCCTTGTCTTTCCTGCTACAGAACCACAGAAACAATTGGGTTAGAAAAGATCTCTGAGATCATCAAGTCCAACCTGTGACCGAACACTGTCTTGTCAACTCGACCATGGCAGTCAGTGCCACGTCCAGTCTTTCCTTAAACACCTCCAGGGACAGTGACCCCCACCACCTCCCAGGGAAGCCCATTCCAATGTCTAATCACCCTTCCTCTGAAAATGTTCCTCATATTGTCCTACCTAAACCTCCCCTGGAACAGTTTGATACTATGATGTCCACTGGTTCTCTCACTAGTTGCCTGTCAAAAGTTGCACTTTGTGCTACAGAATCTCCTATTTGGCTCAAAATCCTTCCATCCGCTGTTCCTTCATCTGCAAAAATGACCCAACAGCTTCCAGAGGGACGATACCTATCCCCAGACAGCCCAACCCTGCACCTCTGAGGGTTAAACAACCCTAATTATTTTAAAGGTAAATCCTATTCATGAAGGTGATTGAGGTGCAGAATTTCCAGAGGCTCAATGAGACCGACATCCTCTTGATCGATTTCCCAAATCAAGCACCTGCGTACGTGGGGATGTTTGCAGAGACAGAGCTGCTGGGGGTGATCTCATGCATTGGACACATGCATTAATTAAAACCTGTGTTGTAGGAGAGTAATGCCTACTCTGTTGGACACCCTACAGTCACCAGCTTTCCGACGGAAAGACCTTCTTCCAGAGGCTGTTTGATTCACAGATTCACAGAATATTCTNAGCATCAGTGGGACAATACTGGGTTTGGTCAGGCAAGAAATACGTACATCAGGAAACAGCTGAGAACAACCGAGTAACACACAAATGACTCAGGATCCACTGCCATTACAATGGGGAAAACAGGCAAGTCTTTTCCACATATGGAGGGATACACCCACCCTGGGGGAAAGAAGAACAGGGCAAATGCCAACTTTTTCGTAGCAACTTCTAAAAGCCCAAAATATTTTTCACAAGAAAACTACCATAACATACTGAGAGTTTGGCTAACAAACCTTGATCCTCCTCTGCTTTACAATATAAGTCACACAAAACAAATACAGCTCTTCTATTGAGGCATCTTGAGTCTTGCCTCAGTCCTGTGTTGGACGTCTTTTTGTAATTACAGCGACGCTTTTGACACTCCAGCTTTTACTTTTACCAAGTCAATGTAACTAACTACCACTACTTTGTGGTTGTTACAAAACAGATCAAAACAAGCTCACCATTTCTATTTTCATTGAGACCATCTAATAATAGAGTGCAGCCCTCTGACTTACAGGACACAAGGCTTGAAGTACACGGCACACAGGCCCCTTCACATGCCACAAATACTGCACTTCTGCTGCTCAGCCTGTCGGAGGAAAACCCAGCCATCCATACCCACCCCACAGATATTCAGCATTCTGTCTGTCCATTAGGGTGAGTGAGGGGTTAGACTCACGGGAAAACATAACTGGTATTGACAACTGGCTCAAGAGTCAGACACGTCCTGTGTGAAGGCGAGTAACAAGTGCAGGCACTTTCACCAGCAAACAAATCAGCTGCAGATAAAAGGCGACACACACACAAACGATCTCTCTAAATACACCACAACTAGTAACTGCGACAAAATAGTTCACATTGTATTCTAGGCACGTCAGCCTTAGAAAAGGAGGTGTCTTAGCTGGTAAAGATCACATTCAGGAACTGGAACAAATTGCTGCAAAGAAACTAAGGCCAGCAAGTTACCACTGCAACACTAGTTTTGCTGAAGCACAAACCTACTGCTCATGCGGTTTTGAAGCACAGTTATTCACAGTTCACCTGAGTGCAGGTCGCCAGCACAATTCATGCAAGAAGTAACCGAGAATATCTGGCTTGGAATACCGGTAGCATATCAGGTCACTCCCATCAATTGCATCTCCCTCTCCCGCACTGAGGTTTCCAGACCTAAAACCAGCAGCAAAGCGCTTTCTACCTTCTGTCTGTGTGCAATTAGCACTATTAATCCCAGGCTATCCGAGCCCCCATGGCGTGGCTCTCATTTGGCGTTAATCTCCGCCGAGGTCTCCTCTCCCTCCCCACAGAAAGCCATTTAAACCTTGGCACGCCTTTCGGTTTAGAGCGATGTTCTGCCGCAGAGGGATTAGCCCAGCACCGCACGGGTGGGAAGCGCAGAGAGCCGCCACACCTGGCCTGCCCACGCCCACAGAAAAGGAACGGAAAGTTACTTTTGCAGAGAGCCGCCGCCCGGGACAAGGCGAGGGCTCCTGTGCCCCCCTGGCTCCCGCAGACACCGGTACCGAGCTCCAGCCCGGCCCAGCTCGTTCGTCACTTGCGCCGCCCGCGGGGCTCGGGCTGCCCGGGAGCGGGGCCGCGGGCGAGGCGGGGGAGCTCCGCAGGGAGACAGAGCCGGGGCCGCACTCACCCCATGANTGAAGGTGATTGAGGTGCAGAATTTCCAGAGGCTCAATGAGACCGACATCCTCTTGATCGATTTCCCAAATCAAGCACCTGCGTACGTGGGGATGTTTGCAGAGACAGAGCTGCTGGGGGTGATCTCATGCATTGGACACATGCATTAATTAAAACCTGTGTTGTAGGAGAGTAATGCCTACTCTGTTGGACACCCTACAGTCACCAGCTTTCCGACGGAAAGACCTTCTTCCAGAGGCTGTTTGATTCACAGATTCACAGAATATTCTGAGTTGGAAGGGACTCATAAGGATCACTGAGTCCAACTCTTAAACGGCACCACTGCCTCCCTGGTGGGAACCAAAACCCAGTCGCCCACATGAGAGACAGGGACACTCACCACTATTTCTAAAGTGGATTTTCAAGCCACCACCCTCCTCCCCTGCCCTGCTTCCTCCACCCTGCCATACTAGAGGCTCCAAGAGCCCCCATAACCCTGGGGGGCTCTGAGTGTGAGGCTCCCTGAGGCCCCTTACCCCACAGGCACCCAGCCACCTGTGGCTCTACATGCTCAGGGAGGGTGAGTCAGCCCCCAGCCACCACGCTGACTCCCGTGATAGTTCCAACCAAACAGTGTTATCGTGAGGCCACTACGGCATTGCAAGGGGGTGTCAGGGGCTGAATTAACACAAATGCGTGTCATCATTGTGATTGTTTTGTATCTTTCTCTTAAGGAAAGAGGTTAGAGTTGCATATTTTATATTAAAAAGCATATTGCGCTGTAGTTTTTGGAACAGATCTTCCCTCGGAAATCTGCTGGGGATCCCTTTGCACAACATGTTACTGCTTTGTTTTGCCATTCAGTGTTAAGAGTTGGACTCGATGATCCTTGTGGGTCCCTTCCAACTCAGAATATTCTGTGATTCTGTGATTCTCCTATAACTGAACTTCAGCCTGAAAATTATCTGGGTATACTGTAATATAAGAAATGCAAGGCCAGAACGTGAAAATGGATGTTGTCTGTGTTCAAATGGAGCATTAATCTTTAACATCTACATTTCACTTTTTACTTGTTCATAGTTGAATTATCTTTGCATTTAGAAAATGTAACAGAGGATAGGAAAGAGGTCTTTCAGCAAAACCCCTCCTAGTTTACCAAGCAGCAAGGACAAGGATTTTTCACAGTGTTTGAAATACCAGATCAAACCATCTGCAGAAAATAATTATCCTTTATGCAGACACTTGATCCAGTCATTATCTGCAAACATTTGAGAACAGATGTCCCTCATTTGAATTATGTTTTCTTGTTGCCCTTTGTTAGGAGTATTTTTAGCAGGGCATTTGAGGATGAGCTCCATCCAAATTTACTCTGGGATGCATTGTACCAGGAGTAGGGTGTTCAGTCATATGACACATTTTAAAGCAGGGATGACTTCTGATACAATGAGTTTGTCACGTCAGATTAGCTGTTTTCGTTCTGATTGTATCGAGGAAAATATAAGGCAACTGGCACAAAAGAATTACTGGTGCAAAAAAAAACTCAGACAAGGAACATCTCTATTTCATTAATCTTTTGTATCACACTTTCTAGTGACACAAGGCATTTATCTATGTGTATCTCACTTAAGGTGATTATTTTCTAATTTTTTTCCATTGACATTACACCTATTGGTTTTTCTTTTCTTCTCCCCTCAGCCTCTGGAAGCCCTGTGGCAGACTGAGCATTTCACATTCATCCCAGTTCAGTCAGGTCCCTCTGTGAGCAGCTCTGAGGAGCAAAGGATGTGCCAATTCCAGAGCAGTCTCCGGTGGTTGTCCTGCAACTCCCCTTCTGTTTGTAAATCCTCTATAAAATGCATCACAGCAATTATTTTTGTTACAGGCAGGCTGTAGGGTTCTTTTGTGCTACGCGCTATGCACATGCAGAAAGAAAGGGTGCTCCTTCTTCAGGGCAACAGGCTTCTGAGACCCTGTAGGACATGAATATAAGGTGCTTAACAAGAGACGGTCCTTGGCATACAGATGTGGTAGGAAGCACAGAGGATCGGGGAGGTTTACAATGCTTGACGTTGGAGGGTTTTGCATCGACTCTTCCCTGGATTACAGTCCCACAGCTTACTTGTGTTTAACAGGATTTAAAATGCAAGATTATTGACAGACAGTCTGGGCAGAATGTGCACCACGTGGGCTTGTGGGATCTGGGCTGTAGGGCTTTTGGGCTGTGGTGCATTGCCGGGAATACTGCATTTACCTGCTTCTCTCCTCCTTGTTCTGCCACCCGTATGCCCTAGCCCAGCTGACACAAGAGGAGATAAAAAAAGTGCATGGCCTGCTCCTCAACAGCACCAGAGCTTTATGGAAACTGATGGGAGGCTTGGAGGGGATTCCACACGGACCGCAGGAGCTGGGACAGACAAACATTCTCGCATGAGGATTTGGCAGTTGTGTAAAGTTCCACAGAGCTCAGTGTAAAAGCCAAGGTACAAGATAGCATGGACCTGAGAGCTGTCCCCACCTATCAGAGGGCACTGTTATGTCCCATAAACCCTAAAGAAAGACACTGCAGTCCCAAAACTGGGCCAGCACTGGCTGAGAACTGTCTTGGAAGAAGAACTGCAAGTGCGAACATTTACTTCCTTATTTTTCTCCCACAGTTCTCATGAGTAGATTTATGCAAAACAGGATGTTTGATAGCCACACAGACAACGTCTGTCATATATACCTGATTTTCAGGTTGCCTTTAGTCGGCTTGCTTTGCCCATCTCCTGATAAAGCAGTGGCTATGAGGAAGTAATCAAGGCAGCGGTCTCTCTGCAGCTCTGTCCCTTTATTGCTTCTGATTTAATTTTCATTACCTCCTACAACAGGAAGAGTGCAACACACAGGTGGGCAAACATGACCCTGCATGGCCGAGGCTAAGAAGTGGGAGTGAACTTTGTTCCTTTATTGGCTTATTGCATCAGAAACACCTGTCCCTCCTTCAACACCAAATATTGATGTGGGGCCGAGCAGCCCCCTATCTGATATCTCAACATTAGCTTTGCATATTGCCTCTTCTCTCCTTGTGGTAGTGCCAAAGGAATGGATGAAAGAAAGCATTGCTCAGGGCTGTATGAGGTTTCCTTCTCTTGATTTGAGGCAGCATCATTCCTGTGAAACTCATCTTACCCTGGGCAATTGAAAGGCCTCAGCAGACGGAGATAGGAACCCCTTTGCTGAGCTGAGACATTTACAGTGGGTGGCAGAGAAGCAGAGCAGGTGATGGATGCCCTGACATAGAGGGGGTGTGACATTTTTCAGCAAGCTGCAAATGTGCTGCTCTGATCTGGGTCTTGAGCAACATGAGATACCCCCTATACAATGTATCTCCAGGAGATGTGACAGACTGATGGGCTTGGGATCAAAATGGTTCTATTTCTGAAGCTCTGAATGTGGCACTGGCTCTTTAAGTCAAAAACATCCACATACTTCTTCCCTGAGACAAAACCTCTTTGTCCATATGCATGAAACATATTATGGTTCAAATTCCTACAGAGCCATTAGAAAAAGCAAAGTGCATGAATCTGACAGTGTGGGCCTGCCTGCAACCCTGAATGTGATTATTAATCATGCTGGATATTAATAACAGCATCTCTTCTTGGTTGGAACATTTGATTTTTTTATAAATAAACACTGTGAGTAGTTGTAAATATTGATTGCTGCCAGTAATAGTAAGACATTTTAGATATAGTCTTGCAACAAGACAATCAATCCTGCTGGGGACCAGAATAGAAAGGAAATGGCATTTTGAGTCCTGAACTAGCTGTGAAATACGGCTTTTATTCAGATATCTGAGAGAGGACTGAAGTTTCAGTGAGGAGGGATGAAAAATTTATCCTTGGGGGTCTGTGTTTCCAGGGATGCTGACCAAAGTTCAGTCTCTCTAGCCCAGTCACAGAGGAACAGAAGTATTAGGCATTTCCTCTTTTATACAACTTATGAGTGGTTGTTAAAGCATGAGATTAGTGGTGACTGGTTGTTTTTTTTTTCCCTCCACTAATTAGGTATTACTGAGCAACGCCTGCCTTATGCCTCAGCTTCCACATCTGGAAAATGAAGAAACCCACTTCCTTCTGCAGTCTTGTGGGAGATGATGTGTAAATGCTCAGAAACCTTCATTGCTTAGGAGTGCTAAAAATAATGTGGATTTCTCTGTTCCTCCACACAAAAATGATGCTAAAGTGAATTGAACAGTAGCAAAGAGAGTTGTAGTTTCAGCTGAGAAGCTTAGAAAATGCCAACGGCCACTCATGGGGTCAGTATGCCTGGGCTGACTTGCATGTGTAAGGCAGAGGGGTGTGGGTTTCCTTTTGACCCACTGCTGGCAATGCAGCGTCATTGTGGACAGACTGTCACCGAACTGACACTCCCATTTCCCCTGGCCAGTACCAGTCAATATGAAAGGCCCCTCTGAAAGGGGGAGCAGGAGACACACCAGCTCTGTTTCGGCTGGTGCTGCTTTTCCTTACTGATAAGCTGTTCCCTGAGTGTATCTTAACCTACTGCCTGTGTCAGGGTGGAGAAAAGTGCACAAGATGAAAAGTAGGACATATATTTTTAAGTTTAAACAGGGATGTCCATGGTGTTGATGGGTTGTAGGCTACCTGTAAGGAAGAGATGTTCCATGTAACTGGAAGCCAGGGCTTGTCCATCCCCACTGGTTTTGCAGGAAAACAGAGACAGTGTCAGAAATTGTTTGCATTATGTATTTTCCTAATCACAGAATCACACACAGAATACTCTGAGTTGGAAGGGACTCACAGGGATCATCGAGTCCAACTCTTAAATAGCACCACTGCCTCCCTGGCAGGAATTGAACCCCGATCTCCCATGTGCCAGGCAGGGACACTCACCACTGTACTAATGTGGATTTTATGCTGCAACTCTCCCCTAGATGGCAAAACTCCCCTTAGGCCTCCACCTCAAAAAACACCAGCAGGCTGCAAAGAGCCTGCAAGACTGTTTTTTAGAGTCCTGGGTGCTTTTAACCGCTCCTTGACGTTATTTTCAAAGGCAAGGAACAACCTTCTGGCATGTCTTATCCTCTGGTACAACTACACACGTAAAGCAGTTCAACATGTAAACTCCAAAGTGACCTGAGAGCCTGTGTCATGTCTCCTGCAAGAGCAAGGAGATGGGCAACCTGTCTACACACGCACACTGCTCATGCTGCAGGCAGAGTGAGTCCCCCACAGCCACATGCCCGCAGGAAAGCAGCCCTAGTTTTGCAAGTCACGGGATGATGGTCAGACTCGTGCTTGGTTCACACCCAGGGTTCTGCTTGGTGAGCGACCCGTGAGCCCTCAGTCTGCCTCAAGCAGTGGGCAGGGTCTGGCCGGCTGCCCCCGCACCTCCTCTCTCGCTGATGTGGGGAGCAGGACGGGGCTCAGCATCCCACAGGCACCGTCTAACACGAGGTTAGTGCCTGCCGTACAAATGAAGCCTCCGATGGCTTCAGTAAAGTGTTCCCAGCCCCCACCGATTACAAAGGGTGCCTGGCAGAACAGGAGTCTGTTTGTCTGCTGCGCTCTACACAAACAGTCGCTTCTGTAAATACATCTCACATGAGCAGTTAGCCACGACAATAAAGACGTCCCATCTCTGCCCAGCAGTTGAGGAACCTGCTTTTCGTCGGCCATCGAAAAGGGCTCAAACTCCTTCGCCTGCTGCCTTCCCGGCAAGACCACAGGGGCAGAGCATCCCCTGCTTCCTGCTCCAGCTCTCTTGACTACGTCTCGGTGCCCTGGTGCGACACGTGTGATGCGACTGCTCTCAAAACAGTCCCCGGATGATAACTGAGCACCCAGCAGCGTGGGTCTGTACAAGGAGGGGGCACACACTGCACTTCACCTCCCGTGACACCCTGGAGGCAGGGAGAAATTATTTTAAGGGTGCAGGAAATACTATGCTGTGAAATTGAAGCCGGCTCCCACTGTGCTTGGAAACCACCCAGCTCTGTTCAGCTGCCATTCTTATCACTGACTACATGCACTTGTAGTTATTTCTCCTCTCCCTCCTTCCTCATATTGCTAGTAATTTTCTCCTCTTTCATCTTGCACAATTAAATCTGCAAACCAAACAATGCACTAATCAGTTATTGTTCATGCATATATTTGCAATGCCAGGTAAAGGCCTCAGCTGGACAGCAGGGCTGTCCATGCCAGGCTCTGGTCATTGCAAAAATCCACAAAGAGTTATTGGTACCAAAGCCCTGGAAGTCGTGGCCCCACATATGGAGGGGAGATGTCATATGTGATGAGCATATCACAGGCCACGTGCCTCGATGCACAAGCTTGTTGACTTTACAGTGCACTCTGAAAAAAAAAGGCAGAGGAGAGAGGCAGGAAGAGGAGGGAGTGAGATGGTCACTTCCAATCATCAGGCAACATGCTACCTGCTGTCTAACTGTCCAAGAAGGGCAAGTCCTGTGTTCCACCTCACTGTTGTGGAGAAAAGGAAGTTTAGCTAATGCAAATGCTGCCCTCTTTAGTATCTGGTCCTGCTGCCTGAATGCAGTTCATCTTCTCTAAACTTTTCCAGCAGTGGACACATCCNCTAAGGTGCTGCTATCCTGGCTCCTACCCTGGTATCACTGGAGTTGAGCTCCAAGAATACAGCCAGTCTTGATAGAGTTGTGCAAAAAACCCCCAGAAGAAATAGTTAAACAAATGCTTGTTAATATATTAGAGAACAGACGAATATATAGTGTATCATTATTTGTATGTAAGTATGTATTTGTAACTGAGCAATAAAGCTGAGTTGGAGCAAGAAACCGTGGTAACCCGTGGTATCAGCCTGCGGTCCTCTGGGCTCCACATCCTAAAAAGACTCAATGGCACCATCTGATGGTTGAAGGGAAATATTCATATTCATGAATATTCATTCATTCAAAGCTATTCGCCATCAGTAACAAGGTTTCTAGGTGCAGATGGATTAGTGGTCTTTCAAGGAGACTTTGGGAGGGATTCAGGTGCTTTGAGGTGGGATGGTTTGGCCTGAGTGGTGGGAACGCTGCTCTATTCCTTACTTGGCTCCTTTGGTCCAGGACAGGACACAGGCTCCTTTGGACACGGGAGAGATGCAGCAGCACGTCCAGAGTAGGTATGTGGAAAATGGGCGAGTGACAGCCAGCTTACAGGGCACAATCACAAAAATGTAGCGTGCTGCTAAGTTTCCCCCCAAACTAGCTCAAAATAGCATTGTTGTGCTGGTAGAAACAAAGGGAAAACCCTGCTAGAGCAGCCTGGAGAAGGGAAGGCTGAGCTTTTGATGGAGCTGGGTGGGGAGGATTTGGGATGCATAAATGGTCGTGTAAAGCTCTGTTGATGCAGGTGGTTCAGACCAATGGGGATTTGTTTGGTAAGTGCATTCTATTGATTTTTCTATGTATAGGAAGTGTTGATTTCTCCAGCAACGGCTGTAAATGGAGGTTGGGTTTATTCTATCTCTACTTTGCAGTGTTAGCAGTAGAAGGTGACCTGCCCTCTTCCCTGACTCCAAGAACTGCAAGGGCAGTACATTCAAGGAGTTAGTGAAGTTTTGACCTCTGAGAACAGTAACCTCCTACTGCATGAAATCCAGGAAGGTAGAATGACAGGTAGGAAGGTTTTGCCCAGTGCATTTCCTCAGATTTTTTTGGATACAATGGTGCCATGAATGAGTCATCACTTAAAATAGTGATATTACCTCATGACCGTGATTTGTGTACATGGAACCAGCTGAAACTACTCCTTGGACTTTATCTTCATAGGAGTATGGAAGTACGTATACTCATTGGTCTTTGGATGGGATCAGGCCTGTGCTCCAAGTTGTGCATTCCGTCTGCCAAACCGGGGCTGCATTAACAGTTTTTAAAGAAGGATATGAAAGCCTCTGTGCTGGGCACACTGAGGATCTGGCTGAGTGTGGATGTTTCCTCAGGCCATCCGCAGTCTCAGAGGCTCTGTGGTCCAGAAAAACCCACTCACAAATTAGGGACTTTGCTCTTCTAGTCCTAATCCACCTCCAGGGAAAAACACAGCCACTAGCAAATCCCTCTCAGCATTGTGATGGGAGCTGTAGCAAGATGTGAGTTTTTCTCCATCTGTAAATGTTCGTTCCTTTCCACATGTTGCCAGCCTCAGCTTACCTGGTCAGGGCAGGAGGTGGTTGTTAGTCCATCTGTTTCTTAATCTGGCTGTTGTCAAAGGGAAGTGTGCTTCCTGGGTGGAGCTGATCGACGCAAGAGAGGGCTTGATCCCAATCTGCTTCAGGCAGCCAGCACAACTGCTTATGATTCTCATGGCCCATTAGTCATTTATGGAGTGCACCCAGGCTCCTTGAACTCTCCCGTGGGATGTGGGGAGAGTGAGAGAACCCATTTTATAAGGGGGCTGGTCAACGAGTTGTTTGCTTCATACTTAGGAAAGGACCCCAGAGTACATGATATGGTTTCTGTCTGTAGCTCCACCAGTCTTCTTTGGTGCCCCAGCCACCCAGCGTGGATTCTCACCCTGCCACGTAGTTACCTGGGGAAGGTAAACCTTAGTCGACCTGAGAAGTGGCCCAAAGGGTGCAGGATTGTCCCTCAGGGGTAGTAGGATGCTGCTGAGTTGATCATTACCATTAGTGCTCCCCACTGGACTAACAGACTTATCTGCTTGTAGCATCAGGGTGAGTTTGCACAGAGATGCAGTCACCTGTTAATCACCCGGTACAGTCATGCTGAGAGAGGGTAGAAAGGACACTTCCATGGGCCCCTTCAGAAAGTCCATGCCATGCATGAGCAAGAGACCACATAGGGTGGGTTCCCATGCAGGGCACCAAACTTTCCCTCCCTTAACCTGCAACCCTAACCTAAGGGAAAATGTTCTCTCTCTCCTCCACTGAGCAAGATACAGAGGATGAATAAAGCACATAGTCAGCCAAATCAAACAGGCAGTTCTGGCCAGGATAAATCCCTAGTCTCTCGCTGCATTCTTGTTTGCTTTTCCCTTAACTCCCAGCTTCAAGGTCCCTCAGAAAAGCATTCCTGGAGGCTGTGGAGAAGAAACAAGGAGAGGAGATGCAAAGAGGTTTCCTGAAACCAAAGGCCTGAGGGGGACATGTAAGAGGCATGAATCAATAGCTGCACTTCCGAGAGCCTCCAGACTCCCTGGATCAGCGATAATAGCAGGCTGAGCTCATTGCTAATTGCTTTGGTAGGTGCGAGAGCCAAGGGCAGCCCCTCTGCTTCTTGATGCTGTCTCTGCAGATCTGTCAGCAGCACTGCCTGGTGCAGGAGGAAGCAGGAGGATCATTTTTCATTACTTCTCTGTGCGTGGAGTGTTTTTTTTGGCGACGAGGGTCTTTGGTTGGTGCTATCAAACGCACAATAGAGCTGGTGAAACTGCAGAGGTTATCTGAGCTACATGAATCCCTGCTGTGATCTGGGTTATCTTACTGGCTGTGTCCCCTTTAATCCACTCTGATATAAAAATACCCCAAGGAAGGATGATTCCCTTGCCCGAGGAGGTTATTCCTTTTCCTAAGAGATCTCCATACTCCCACTGCTGCTCTGCCTGGCTTTGAAGGGGGGAAAGAGGCACACTTGTGGGACTAGGGTGAAATGAATTGCCATCAGGGAACCATACCCAGAGCCTGGTATGGGAGGCACCTAAGCTTCAGTTATTCCTGTTCGCTTCCTGCTCCTGCTTTGCCTGGCAGGGTTTGCCTCCTCCACACCAGCCTTGCACCCAGTACTGCAGCATGGAGAACCAGGAATAGTGAATTTTTTGTTTTGTTTTGTTTTTCACCCTTAAGTTGCCACAGTTAAACAAACTTTTCAGGGCTGAAAGCACTTCAGGATCCCTGAGTGACCCAGAAGACTCATTATGGGGTCAAGGGGGAATAGGTTAGGGCAGAGAGTTGACAGTAATCCAAATGCATCCCACTGTGCTGGCTCAGTGACATTACAGCCTCAGCTGCAGTCCTCACAGACAGCACTTAGTCAACCAGTGCCTTCACACTGATGGAAATTCCACTTCTTCTATCTCTAACTTGTTCATACCCTCCATGCCCTGCTTTCAGCATGGTGCCCAGGGCTGAACTTACCGCTGTCTGGGCTCACTCTACAGCAGGGGTAAGCATGACAAAGCCCCAGGTGCCTGGGTGTTTTTTCAGGGGCTGTATGACCGAAATATCCTGGGCATCTGTGCTAGTCTGTCCCAGAGGTTTGTAGCAGGTGAGAGGCAGACATGCCAGGTGTTTGTGCGGAGCCTCTCCTGCATGTCTTGGCTGTTGTCTCTGATGGATGGTCTGGGCAGTAATTAACAAGGAAAGCAGAGTAGGGAGAGGCAGCCTTGGCAGTGCTGCTTTGACTTTATGATGTACTTTTACTTGGCATCAGCAAGGTCTGAGGAATGTCTCTGGTGGGGAAGGTTAATGCTGTTTGGCTGGAGATGAGGCAGTTTGGCCTTGCTTGGAGCACCACCAAGTCTGCTGGACAGTGGCTGTGTGGAGACTCCTGCCACCCAAACGCAGACGCTTTGTCACAGCACTGTGCTCTGGGGATGCCAGGGCAAAGCTGAAGCCAAGCTTTGAAAACTGGCTGGAGGGAGCAGCATTCCTGCTCACCCCAAAATTATGAGCTGAGCCAGAGAGGGTTGCTGCTCTGTGTCTCACAGCTCCTGATCTTGAGGACTGCACACATGCACCACAGATGGCACATGGAATGTGTAAGGCAATGGCCACTTGCCAGTGACCTCTCTTGTTGATGAAGGACACAGACAGGGATGTCTGTAAAGAGGTTTTGGGGTGCAGAGCAGGATCTGCTAGAAGTGGACTGTAGCAACTTTTGCAGGCACCTGCCCACAGCCCAACACTCAGTGCCTTGAGTTTGACAGTACTCCAACCCAACTGGTCCTCACTGGGTTCAGACTTGAACCACTTGGTTCAAGTGAATGAAGAAGGACATATGTGGCACTTAGGAGCACGTGGAGGCCTCCCCCAGTACCCTGTGTGGCCTGAAGATGAGATGGGAGCTGGAAACTATGAACACCAGAATTGTTATATCCTCCCCAGCTAAGCTGCAGAAGGACAGATTGCTTGCCGAAGCACTGAACCTCCATGGTCTTGCTTTTATGCAGTAGTTTGCACCTGTAGTATATAAAAGATTTCAAAGCTGAAACACAGACTGGGCACCTGCCCTTCTTCATGTCACACAGCCTGATGTGGCCAAAGCCACGCTGGAGGCTCCTGGCCCTCTGTGGGCTGTCGCTTTGCAGATATCTTCATTCTCCAAACTTCCATACTGCATCAGTCCAGTCGGGCATATGAGCAGCCATTCACTTTCATTCCTCTTTCGACCTCCTCTTCCTCTTCTTTGTATCAAACACCTGCAGCGGTGCTTCAGCAAGCTCACAGAAAGGGGTTTGTCCAGCACTGTGTATCATCCCGAGCTCTCCTGAAGGTTATGAAAGGAGGGTGAACTTCGTTTCCCATGGCCTGGTGCTGCACAGACGGAACTGCGGAGGGTTTAAGGCTCCCGAGGCGCCGGGAGCTGCCGGTAGAGGCTGCTCGCTCGCCTCGCTGCGGGCCGGAGCTGCGGGGCTCTGCAGGGCCAGCTCACGGCACTTGCTGATGGCACAGCTCAGGGACTTCCCTCCAGCCCGGCTCAGAGCCCATCTCTGCGGCAGATGCCAGGGAAAGGCATTCCACAGAGTTCTGCTTTGAGCTACCGATGCCCCATGGCCTCCTCCAGCAAGTCCTGGCGTTGCTGTGCCCTCAGCTCCCAGTGTTGCCACCCACTCCTTGGCAGCCCTTGGCTGTCACGGGGTGGCAGTGGAGTATTGGAGACACGAGCAAACTGGGCAGGTTGGCCCTGCTCTTCTACACCACCATACCCAGTCAGATGGCCCCAGGGGCTGTTACTGAGGGGAGGTCACTGGGATGGAGGAAGCCCATAAACACAGGGCATGCAGGGCCTTCATTTCCAGCCCATGGATGGATGGATGTCCAGGCTCCTGCTTCCTTCTGTCCTGCGCCCCTGGCTGCTGTCAGCCTTGACTGAGCTCGATACTACAGAGCTGGGGACGCCCTTGCCTCTGAGGCATGAGCCCCTGGGTTCACTCTGCAAGGCTTTGTGGAGAGGCACTGGGAGCCACTCCTTGGGGTTAGCAGTGCAGGATCAGACCCTCAGCATCTGTTATGTAGAGACTCAGGGCAGAGCGGTGAGAACTGTCACAGCCACAACCCAAATCCAGACTAGCTGCCCGCTTCCATGCAGAGTGGATCTATTTACACCCAACATATATCTCAGCAAGACACAAGCCAGAGTTGGCTTGGGATACCCTAGGTATGCCTGACATGGAGGCTTCTGTCACATAGGCCTCCTAGTGCTGTTGAACTTCATGCAGCATCTTGGAATAGAGTACTGGGCTCTCTGATGACAGCAGGGTTGAAGGGTGATGCCATGAAGCAGCAGGGTTGGAAAAGCTGAAAGAAAAGCCTAAAGAGCAGCAAAGAGGGAGACTATGGGGCTAAAGTATCAGTAGGAGAATGAAATGCCATTCCAGCATGCCTCCTCTAACTGTGCTGCCAGCGCTACACTTGCCAGATCCAAAGGAACCTCCCCTCTGTGGCAGGGCAGGTGGATGGGCTGTGTCCTCCCCCAGCAGTGGCAGCGCTGTCGTGGCAGTGTCTTGCAGTCACAGATGTGCAGGGGATGGGATGTGGCTCTGTTCTCAGCATGACTGGCTATGACTCAGAGAGTGCCTCAGGGGAGCAAACCAGATGAGAAAGATGCTGCCTTTTTCACAGAATATTCTGAGTTGGAAGGGACCCACAAGGATCATCGAGTCCAACTCTTAACACTGTCTCCCTAGTGGGAATCGAACCCGGGTCTCCCACACGCCAGGTGGGGACACTTACCACTGTACTAAAGTGGATTTCATTTTTGTTTGGAAATTAAACAATTTTTTAACATGGAGGCCTGTTTTAATTTGCCAAGGCGCTTTGCAGACACTTCAGCACCCACTGGGTAGTGAGGCACCACAGAGAAGGGGGAGGGTTGCAATTAGTGTGGGCTGTGGGCAAGATGGGAGCAGCTGGGTCATACTGTGGGCATCTGAGGGGCCATCTGGATTTGGGCACAAATTCAACACAGATGGTATCTGGAGGAGAGAATTTTTGTTTGTGTGTTTACCCTGCCATGAAATGCGATTTTAGGAAATTTTGTCTTTTGCCCTGATCCTGCCGACACAGCTCCTTCCTGGCAAGACAGTGAATAGGAGCAATACCAAAAGGCTGCAGCATTTTGGGCCAGGACATGCATATTTAGTGGTAAATCCACAGCAGGATAACTATCTCTCATTGTGGATGGTGACTTTACTAAAAAGAAAAAAATAAAGCATCTTTAAAGGAGAGGCAAGCAAGAGACACAAACCCCATCCTTGGGGCAAGGCAGACAGATGAGTAATGGGGCCCTTTAAGTAAGTGCCTGCCTGGCCAGCTCTGAGTCACTGAGCAAACAGCACCAGCCTGGAGCCAGCAGCAGGGCTATTCTTAGATGCTCGCCTGTCAGGAGATGTTGCTGAGGAAGACAAGGCAGGTTAAGGGCTATCAGTAGAGTAAAACATTTGCTGTCCAACTAGAACGACCCCAAAGCCAGACTGAGGCTTGATTGCAGTAACTCAGACTGGAGATGGCAAGTGTGAGAACGAGAAGACTGACCACTGCTGTGCAGGATACTCAGGCCAAGTTTCTCAGGGAGTTGAAATGATGTAAAAGACACCTGGGAAGACAAGTGCTCTTCTGCTGTGCACATTGCCCAGAGGTACCTGGAGGTTTCTGGTCCTGGGGATATCTGGCAGCACAGTTTAAGCATCACTCTCACCTATCCCCTAACACATCCACCCCTTCTACTCATTTTGAGTCCCATTTTGATCTTCCAAGAACCATCTCCTCTTAAGCAGCCTGACATCCCTTCTGTGGATGGGGTTGCATCAGCACAAGAGGGAGGTGGCAGAGGGTGCTGCAAAGGCCTGGACTCTGCTGTTCTTGGGCTCCTTCTAAATAAAGCATCTCCAGTCATGCTGGCTCAAGCTGCTGGCTCAGCCCAGAAGCCTGGAAAACTAAATTACATCATCTGGGTACTGCCAACAGACATTATTTCCACTCAGACACTGAGTGCCTGGGTTTCAGCTGAGGAGTGTGGCCAGGGAGCATTGACAGTTTTATGAAACCCCCTAGAATTTCCCTTTCTTCCTGTAAATGACACAGCCAGGCAGTTCACCTTCGTTTTGATCTACATTCTCACCCAG
Organism: Pitta sordida; assembly: GCA_013390025.1. Taxonomy (NCBI): domain Eukaryota; kingdom Metazoa; phylum Chordata; class Aves; order Passeriformes; family Pittidae; genus Pitta; species Pitta sordida. Next base: position 66,345 of record WEKX01008869.1, read on the forward strand.
GTCATCCCAGCTCAGAACCTCTGCACCCCAGGAGGGACCCTGTGCCCCAGGAGGGACCCCAGCAGCATTTCAGTTCTCCTGGCCAGCTTTTCTCCAATGCCACATAGCTGGAACAAACCCAGGGACGGTCCCATCATCTCTTTTCTGCTGTGCTGCCAGTGGTGCTCTGACCACAGCTATGGACTCTGCTCTTCCAGTGGCTGAAGGATGGTGAGATCTACTACACATGGTAGCAGGTCTGAGGCTGTAATTCCAGAAGGAAGGTCATCTATGGGAATTTTGGGACTCACTGCAGCATTACACCAAACCAGTATGCTCATGAGCCTTGTCAGCACCTAATGCCACTGAGGGCATTTGGACAACACTCTCATGCCCATGGTGTGATTCCTGAGGTGTCTCGTGCAGGTCCAGGAGTTAGACTCAATGATCTTGATAGATCCCTTTCAACTCAGCATATTTTATGATTCTATGATCTCACCACCTTGTGAAGTGACATTGTGCAGAGTAAGGTAAGCTGCGATACAAAGCATCCACATCATTCTGGCATCCTGCAGGTGAGGACCTGCAAAGAGACCAGAATTACCCTGTCAATTATGGAATTATAGTCTAGTGGCACAGGAGAAGGATTTGGGGCCAGGATTTCCCACACAGACACTAGTTCAGCTCCAACTCTGCCTTCCTGGGTGGCCTTTGGCAAATAACTTTCCATCTTTGCTCCAGGTTTCCTGTTTGTATGAACTGGGACAAGTGGGATTATCCTCTGATTTTCAGAGCTCTCTGGACTTAGTAGGACCCCATCTGTAGGGGTACATGGAAAAGGAAAAATTAAGCCAAACAACTATAATTACTTTTGTCTTCCCATGAGTATTGTAAGGATTAGCTCACATTTAGCAAAATTTGCTGTAAGTGCTAAATGTTATTACGGTTCTTGGATTGCTCCAGGAGTGAATGTGGCTTTCCAGGGAGTGACAGGGTTTTTCCCTTCACTGGCCTGGAGCTGCAGTGAATTCATCACGGAACAAGGGAAGCAGAATCTTATTTCTGTTAGGCTCAGAGTGTAGAGGAGTGTCTGCAGCACAAAGCAGTCCACAGCTTGCTTTCCATCAGTGTTGGAGGAATGAAGACCATCTTTTTTTGCACCAATGCACAACCAACAGGATTCTGGAGGAACATGCATCCCACGGAGGGTCTCTGAATGTGGTGCCCTAGTAAAGGGCTCATCTCACCTGTGTGGAAAAGGCATCCTCCAGACATGCAATGAAGTCAGATCAATTCATTGCCTGAAGACCACCTAAAGACTGGGACCAGAGATGCAGTCAAAGACACAGCATGGCTCAGGGTACAGATTTAAGTGTCCTGACTCAAGTAGGGGTGCATGACTGGGGGTCAATTCATGCCCCTGGGTGCCTTCAGGGTCCTAACACACAGCAACTCTGTGCACCAGCGTATTTATGCTTCTGCAAAGTGTGGAAAAGCAATGTACATCACCTAATGCTGGAAAGCCTGTGGGAGATGAGAGATTCTCTTTTCCAGGCTCTAGTGCTGGAAAAAGATCCCAAGTTCTCCTAGGAGAGGAAACTGGCTTGTGACTGGCTCAGGCCCTGCCCAATAGCTCCAGCAAATGTCCCTGCTGGGGACCCTCAACTCTCTGGGCAGGAGTACAGGGTGCTGAAGCTCCTCCAGCTGCTAGACCCTGTTATCCTCTCTCTCCAGCCTTGTGGAGATGAGGCTGACTTTTTGTGACCCCCTTCTCCCCACGTTGACTCAGCTATGTCCCCGTGGTGGGTGGCCACAGATCAGTGTGGGATGGCATAAAGGTAAAGGCAGTATGGACTGGCAAGCTTTCAAAGAGGCCACAAGCTAAATAAATAGCCAGCAGCCTATTTCAGTGGCTGCTATATTTAGCTCAAGGAACATTTATTTATAGGCTTGGCAGCCATCTGAGTCAATAAAAGCCAAAAAGCTGGAAAAACGACGATGTTTGGTTTCTCGCTGCAGTAATGGTTTCTGCTGTGCAAACCATGAGGAGCAAAAGGAGAGGCAACCTTGGCACCTGGGCAAGGGGAGGAAGCTGTGTCAGTTGCACACCCATGGGTGCCTCTGCCAGGGCACAGAGCCTTGTAGACCCAGCCTCAGCTAAGAGCAGGCACCCTGCAGCTTCAGCTGGGTTCCCTCCTGCATGGGTACTGCTGCCAGTCCCCTGGTCCAAAGGAAAGTTCTCTCTAGAACATGAAAGGATATAGTTGTGCCTCTGGAAGTAGCTCAAGATATCAGGATAAGAAGTCGCAAGATATCACCTCTGGAGACTCTGCTGCAGCATCTTCCCCAGGGCAGCAGGTTTGAAAAAAAAAAGCCAAGGGCAAGTAAATGGGGAGGGAGATGGGAGCAGTGCTCCTGTTTCTGTGTTAAATAACTGTCCCTTCCCATGTCATGCATGGCAACAACTGGTTGAGAGAGGAGGACATGCAAACAAGTGTCTCTGAAGCTGCTGGTGGTGTCAGCCACACAGGAGGCTGAAACTTCACACAGGGCAGAGTCATTTCTACTCCAGCAGCAGGTGATGGCAGCAGTTTCAAGAGGCTTTATAAAAGACTTGGCAATTGCAGCTGGATGAGGGGAGTGGATTTATGAAAGACCAGGGGATTTAGCCTAACCTGTGGAAAGCAGCTGTGGGGATGGATGTCCCTTCTGAAACTAAGTCAATAAGTGCTGAGGCTTTCTGGAGCCAGAACTACAGGGAGCCTGCTCACGCCTTCTCCTCTCTCCAAAGAAAACCGGCTGCAGGGGGGAGCAGGGAAATGTCTCCACCAGCTCCTACTTGAGGACAGTCCAGGCAAAATGAGGTTGCTGGTTGGTACTCGCCAGCTGCCCTCCAGGCACAGCTGGCCATGGGGTGCCAGGGAAAGTTTATAGGATTGAGCCATAGTGTGCAGCAAATGTGCGGCTACACACTGCCATCATGTCAGGAGGAAGGAGGGAGCAGAACACAGCTAGGAAGAAAAATATGTAATAACAATCATGATAATAGTAGTAATAAGAGAAATAGTAGTATTTTTCAAGGGAAACATTCCATGCCTTTCTATTCCTTAGCTCAACACAATTTGTACCACTTCCTACATTTGTGTATTCACATTTGAAGCAGGACCCGGTCAGTCCTTTCCACTAGAAAAGGGATACTAAGGCACCTCCCTACAGCTTCCAAGCCACACTGAACCTTCAGAAGCCCCTAGAGTGGCTATTTTCAGTTCAAGAGCCCACGAATGTCCCCATTAATTTTTATTCCCCTACTCTCTCAACCATGAGTCTTATTTCTGCTTCGAATTAGTCCAGATGCAGCTTTCAGCTACTGGGCCTTATACATAGACACAGGTCTGGTGGTGCATATTGTTTTGTCTGTGTCCAGGCCTGGCTCTGTGTCCAGCTCTCCACCAGCTCTGGCCCTCATCAGTGCAGCCGAAGATCCATCACCCTCCCCAAACCTCCAAAGAGGATCCTCCAACCCCACCCTGAGAAGGTCTGACTCTGAAAAACCAAGGCTGACACCAGCTGTTAAAACACCTATTTGGGTATTTATTACAACACGTTGTTCCAAAATACAAAAGAAAGGGAAAGCAAGTAGAGGGTAGAAAAGCACTGCTGTTTACAGCCTCTGGTAATAAATAAATAAAGACGAGGCAGGGGTAGGGTGTCTCCCCGGGTCCGACGCCAATGCTGGCTGAACAGACAGTGAGGAAAGGAGTGTGGTGGGGCTGGTGGCCAGACCCTCTCTTCCCTGCTTGGGAGTCCCCAAGTACACCAGGATGGGTGCAGACCCATCTCTGTGTTGTGCTTGCTGAGGAAGGGTCTGATCCAGCAGGGATGAGGGTGGGAGACAAGGCTGTCCTGGCATGATCGGAACCAGCCTGCTCCCTCCCTGTCCACGGCTGCCCCAAAGGCAGGTGAGGTAGGAAGGGTGATGCTGGACCGGAACCCCAACAGGGCTCTACCAGGGTCCCCCAAGAGAGGGGTGAGCTCTGAGCTCTCTCCTCTCTGGTGTGGTCTCAGAGCAACCTTGGAAATATGTACTGCACAGCATGATGAGGAGGACCTCAACCCATGACAAAGCAAAGTCATGACAGAGACAAGAAACTGTGCCTGGGCCACTTGGAGAAGGGCAGTATTAAACCCCGCAAATTAAAATGATTCTTTATGGGGCTGGCGCAGCATGGAGAGTGTTTCGTACCACGGTGCAGATGGGTTTTCTCTTCCCTTCCCCTAGTGTTTCCTCCACCTTACAGTCATCTGGAAACCTCCAGGTTGTACAAGGAGCACAGGCAATGGATACACCAGACTTTGTCTGCTTACAACATCCTGATTCATCAGTATTGAATGAAAGCCCCATCAAGTCCCATGTTGACAGCCATTCACATTCCCTTTCTAAATCCCTCCAGGTACTGGATGCCACTCACATCTCCCTGCTGTCTGCCACTGAGCTTGCTTTAGCACTGGCCACAAATCCTTCCCAGGCTGTACTGTCCCTTGGCAGGGGAGCTCACCAGCATGAGGAGGACACTCAAGCCAAGAAAGTCCAGGACACTGGACTGAAACTGCACAAGTGGCCGGCCTTGGCTGAGCAGGGCAGCTTTGCAAGTCAGCTGCGATGCCAGGGCAAGAAGTCCCTACAGAAAAAGATGAAGTCTGTAGGTGCAGCCAGCTGAAGAAGGTGAGAGGATCACAATCTGGAGGGAGCTGACTCCATGAGCTGGATGCCTGGCCAATGCTCCTTAAAGCTATTACAAAAGTTTTCAAGCTTTTGCTATTTAACTTGCTTTTGCCAGTAGGTTCCCACCTCTTGCAAAAACGAGCAGGCACCTGTATGGGGGGAGAGGAGCTGCAGGAAGAGAAGGGAAGAGTTAAGAGAATGGATCTGCTCTGGGTTTGGGTGCCTTTACATCCTTAGGAAGCACCTCCCTCCAGCTCCTCCGATAAGGGTTTGCCTCCTGAGGTCTGGGGCAGCTGGGAGCTGAGCTGACTGCAGCCACAGCTGGGCTGCAGGGAGCAGAGAGAAGGTGTGATGGGGCCTTGCTTTTATTCACAACAGAGAAACAAAGAGCAACACACAGAGTAAGAAGCAAAAAAGTACAGAATCATAACAATAATAATAATAATAATAAATACTCAAATCTATCATTCATAGATTGCAATGACAACACTGATAGCTTATTATCATTAGTATTAAGGATGGGAGGGTAAAGGGGACAGCAGGAGGGGATTCTGGGAGCATTGTCTTCTAAGGGGCAGCTGTAATGGGGATGGATGTCCAAAGAAACAAGCAGACAAAGACAAGGGCTGGGAAAGCAGCAGGGGCTGGGGATGCTGCTGCTGAGGCCAGGGACGAGCCTGCTCTGACCCAAGCCTCTAGCTCAGTGTTGCCAACCTGATCACTGCCCTCCTGCCAGCTTCGCTCAGCTGCTGCAAAAGCAGGCTGGGAAGGAGGTAGCTGGGAGGCTTAGCCCTGGGGACAGGCAGAGGCTGGAGAGAAAGGCACAATGTCCTTTCTAGTTTGAAGGAAAACTTCAAAATCCTTCATGTGGCAGAAAGCTCAGCCACTCAGTGCCACTGCTGTTGGACAGCTTTGTTGGCTCCTCTGTTGTGAGAGCTTTCCTCTCCTCTGCTCACACTTCTGCCACTGTAGATTTCTAGAAATGAGTGTACCTTCATCAGACCAGCATGGAAAGGGGATTTTTGGTTCCAGTGACGTTTTGGGTTGTGTCATCTGGGTGTCAGAGCCTATAAGGACTTGACTGAGAGATGATGGGGAGGATTACCTGCCAGTACATCCATCCTCATGACAACTCACAGCTCTGATTCACGGATAAAGTGGTCTAAGACAGAGTTTAGTCTCAAAAGATAATTTAACTGCAAGCCACTTGGTGACTTTGATGGCTTTGGGTCAGCACTTGCAGCAGACACTCAGGCAGTGCTGCTCCATCAAGGCTTATTTTCTGGATACAGACTTAAAATACTGTATATGTGAGGGCTTCTAGTGCACACGCTCAATGTAAAGGAGAGGGATGAATGCTAAGTATATCAAAATAAGGTTGGAGAGGTGGATCATTAATGTCTATTGACATTTATGATCTACTAATCTTAAAATGTATTTGCTCTGGTTTCATTGTGTCTAAAACCTCAAACATGTCTGAGGAGCATTCAGGTGACAGCAGAGTGGAGATGACAAAAAGGAAACCATGTATCTGACTCTTTGCAGACATTCAGAGTGTTATGTACAACATGCACCCTCTCCTTACTTGTCCATTTGCTTTTTTTGCATATAACACATCTATTAGCTAACAGGACAAGTTACACGAGAGCTTGCTAGAACTATGTCTCATCTCCCAACCCATCTGTGCTAACCTGTTGTCCTCTTTCTATTAAATCCCTTGAGAAGTCATTTAGCCCCCTCTGCAGTGCTCAAAGCCACACCTAGCCAGCTCCTGTCAGCTTGACTTGAGCTCAGTTAGTCCATGCTGGCATGAACCCTGGAGCACTGTGGGATGGGCAGGAACTGAGCGCTATGGAGTGGAGATCAGCAGACAAAGACTACCGGCGTGCTTGGGAAAAGACGCTGCCACTGAGGGAGCAGGAGGGGAAGAGGCACTCCTTGGACAGGAGCCAGGTGACACTAACACTGCATCTGGTGAGTGGGCTGCCAGAGGGAGGATGAAGACTTTTCCCCCTCCCTCCTTGGACTTGACATGGATGGCTACTTAGGAGACCCTGTTGCAAGTGGAGCTCCTGAAATAGCTGCCTGGCGCATGGGACGGACCCAAATGCCTTTTGACATCTCAAAAGGGAGCTTAGAAAATTGCGTCATCATCCTTTCATGATCAGAAGGGAGCAATGTTCAGGTTGGCAATACTGAGCAGGTTTGAGGTGGTAGTAGGCTTTTGAAGATTGACTGAGATCTCTCATCCTCACAAAAGTGATGTGGGGAAAGAGGCAGGCAGTCCCTGGCTCTCCAGCTACCCCCATCCCTCCCCACCCACACTCGGGGGAAACAGGCAGGAGCAGGTGGGGTCCCTAGCATCTCACTAAATAGCTCCACGGAAAACCAGGAAAACTAAAGCCCAAAGAGGGCGAGAAGTCTCCAGGGAGACTTGCCTCAACTGCGAACACAGAACTGGTTGGAGAAGGGACAAGCTGCAGTGAGCAGCCCCTCCTTGCATGATTGCAGCTCCTCATGCTTCTGCTTTGTGTTCAGTTTTAAACCTGAGATCATTTGGTTTTGTCATGGGTAGTTTGATTTAAGGTTAGAAACAAATGACAAAGAGGAGGAAAAAGGGAGAGAAACCATGTGGACCCAGAAAAGAAAAAAACAACACTCAAAGGATGACACAGGACACAGACATGCACGAACACAGACCCCTGAGGTATTAGCTTTGCAAACTAGTGTGAGACAAGGGAGAAAGAAAAGACAGCCACGAGGAGAGATGTGCTTTGCAGAGGAAGCAGTTCAGTGCCTCCAGTTTCAGAAAGCAGCTTCTCAGCAATCCTGACATTGGGGTTTGGGGGAGTGTGTATAAAGAGCTTGGCTTCCTACCAGATGGCAGAAAACAGCCAAGCACCTCAGAAAATAAGTCAGTTGTGCCCCTCCATGTGCTTGCAAAGCTTCGTGTCTGGATACCTTATCATCCGCTGGAAGGAGAGGAGCGGGCCTGGAAAGGAACATGACCAGGGGAGTCCTGGCACCTGCAACCGTGCTCCACGAGTTTCTCAGATGTGAAACAAAGGCTGCAGGAAGCTTGACAAACCACTCCCCTCAAAGGGAAAGCAGTGCCCATAGCAAGGTGGCTGAGGTGAAGGGGAGCTGAAGGGCTGGGGCAGGAAGGCAAGACACCTCCCAATAAGAAATCCCAACTACCAGCAGCCTCCCACCCTGCCTCCTCTGTGGCAGCTTCCCATGCCTTCCCCGTGCAGCTGGAGGTGACACTCTGCAGCCTTCCATCCACTTCAAGTGACTCCCTCCTTGCCCACTCCAGCAAGCATGGACAGCCCAAGGGAAGGGAGGGGAGGGGGGCACGGCTGGGATGGGGTGACAACTAGGATGGCAATAATGCCTAGGATGGAATGATGGCTGGGATGGTGGTAATGGCTGGGATAGAGATGAGGAGAAGCAAACAGAGACCAAGGTGTGAAGAAGAGGCAGCAGCTTCCAGAAGAGTTTTCTGGCTCAGTTTGTGTTCTAAGAAGGTTTCATGGTTTGCTTGTTTACTTGTTTGTTTCTAGAAAACGTGCCCAGAAGAGTTTCCTGTCCCCTTGTTGGTGTGCCCAGAGGGAAGGGGGGAAATCTATGTCATGGACATGAACTATAGAAGGAGCCACAGGCCTCAGATATTGCTTAGAAACTCGTATTTCAGATTTAAATACCATACACAGTAAAAATAGAGCTGAAAGTACCGCCCCACATTGTCTGCAAATCATTGCCAGAATGAACAGCTTCAATAAATTAAAAACAAAACAAAAGAATTGAAATATTATTTACGTCTCAATAAAAATCGCAGTAAAACCATTTACCTTTTGTGTGTGTGTTTTCGGGCTTTTTCTTTATATTATATATAATATATATTTATATATGTATAGGACTGCTCCAGTGCAGCATTTTTAGGATATTTAGCCAGAGAAACACAGGGGAGCATGCTTAGTGCACTACNGCCCACAGCCACCTGCCTCCCTGCCTCTTCCCACTTGAGTTTTACACTGAAATTTTGAGTGTGGGTCTCTGAGGGTTGGGACTCCCTGGGGATGAGAGCAAAGAACCGGGGCAAGTGCAAGAGGGACACTAAGCATCCGCCATTNCCCCCCACCCTGTCCCCATCCCATCTCTCCAGGTGTCCCAGATGAGTGTCAGGACACCTCGATGATCTCCATGCTGCCTGAAAAGCTGGACTGTTTGCTGATTTTGCCCAGCTCTTCCCGAGCCCTGCCCTCAGACATGGTCTCCTCAAATTCCATCTGGCAGCTCCTCCGCTTGAATTGCTTCTCAGTGCCGGCCTCCTCATGCCAGCTGTGCCGCCCGTCCCGCGGCTCGGCCCGCGCCTTGTCCCTCAGTCTGATCTCACAGCTGCCCGCCACCCCGCCACAGCCGAATGGCGGCGGATACGGGCCAGCACCTGGAAACAGGCTCCCACCACTCCCGCCGGCACCACTAGAGTCCTTGCCAAAGTACCAGCCAGCCTCGCTTGAGGGAGTGCTGGGGGACTCCAGGTGCATCCCACTCCAGGCAGTGGTGGTGCCAGGCGCAGTGGGCGGCTGGCTGAGCCTTGGTGGCAGCCCATCCTCAGCGCCAGGGCTCTTGCGTGTGGCACAGGTCCCACCAATGTTGAGGCTGAGCCCGTGGGCTGGTGAGCCCGCTGGGTGCCGGTGCTTCCGCCGCTGCCTCACCTTGGCCTCCAGCAGGAGCTCGGGCCCCGTTGGCCGGTCAGGGCTGTCTGCCCCCGGGGAGAAGGGGCTGAGTCCGCCAGGGCCCGAGGGGCTGTCCAGCTTGCAGAGTTTGGGGGTTTCCCCAGGTCCGGGGGGCCCAGGGGTTTCCTGCCGCAGGCTGGGGGAGTAGGCAGACTTGATGTCCAAGGAGAAGGAGCGTTTCAGGCGGTTGGTGTCCTGGATGCGCTCAGAGGAGAGGTGCAAGCCATTGAGTCCCTGCTGCAGGGTTGTGGGTGACAGGACCTTTGGAGTCCCGCCCTGTCGCTCGGGGTCACTGTGGGGAGACACCGAGCTGGTGCTTCTCGGCACGTCCTCGGCCTTCTCTGAGGTAGGTGTTAGGGGATGCCGGCTGCCCTCAGCCACCTCTGCTGGGTCCTGCTGGGTGTCCCCCTCGCCCCGGTCACCCTTTGACTTCAGGGCCTTGAGGAGTTTCAGGCTCCTCTCGTACTCCAGGAGCTGGCCCAGAAAGTTGAAATTGGGTGAGATGGATGGGCGACGGTCCTTAACAAACCTGCCGAGAGGCACAGACAGCCCTGGTTGGTGCATGATCCTTCAGTGGGCCACCCCTACTCTCTCAGCCTCTTTGGGGAGAAAAAGCATTGTCCAGAACCTTCTGACCAGACCCTCCAAAGAAAGGTTTTTGGGGACCATGGGGCCTCGGGATGCCCCAGAATTAGAGATGGAACTGCCTCCCCACTCCATTTTATTGCTCCCACCCATTCCTTGCTACATGCTACATGAGGGGAGGTTTGCTTTGGTTCTACTGGGACCCAGCCAAGGCAAGACAGAGCCTTAAGGAACCCTCCCCCTCTCCTTCTGGGTTCAGCCTGCTTTCCTTCCCTGGAGTGAAGCATACTGGTGTAACCTGCCTTGCTCTCAGAGGAAAACTCACCTGTAAGCATCGTCTGATGACATACCCATGGTCTTCATGATGTAGGCGATAGCAATGGTGGCTGACCGGGAGATCCCAGCCAAGCAGTGCACAATCACCTGACAGCTGGACACCTTGGCTTTGTCTGGAGCACGGCAGAGAAAACAGAGAGAATAGAGATGGTAAGGAAGATGACTCTAGCCTCTGTCCCCAGTCCTCAGCCCCTTTGTGTGAAAGGACAATGGTTGCTGTGAACAAGTTCATGGAGGACAGGAGAAGAGTTCAGATTGTGAAGGCTGAGAACTGGAGGGTCTGCAACCATTGTGAGAAAAGCTCACCGATGAATTCAATGGATTTGTCCAGCCAGGGAAGCAGTTTCTCACAGTAATTGTCATTGACAGGAATGCGCATGAAGTGACTATCACAGATGAAGTCTGGCTTGGGACAGGAGTTGCTGGCATTTAGGACATAGCTTATCCCGTTCTGCGTCATCAAATCCTGGTGGGAAAGAAGCCATCAAATGATCAGTTGAGTTCAGTCAGCACCAAGTACTGAAGATCTGTCTTGCCATGCACACTCCCTCCCCTACCCCATCCCACTGTTTTCTCCTGTGGGTCTCCTACTGCTGCCTTGGCCTTGATGATGATAATACAGTAGTGAACACCTGAGAAGATTGTGCCAATTTAGATGACACAGTTTTGAACCTCAGCAGAGCTTTATTTTGGTCCAAGTAAAAGCAAGCAAGGCCAGAGACACTTGGAAGGAGGTTTCAGAGGGGAAAACCTGAGACCCCCCATATGAGACGAATAGGAAAATACAAGAACGGAAATCCGCAAAAACTCTGCCTGAAGGCTGTGAAAGTATCAGCCGAGGGGAGAAAAGAGACATCTCACCAACAGAGTGGAGTTAGTCATCCTATGTTAACCAATGTGGTCAGAAGATGCTCTATCCACAGGCAACAGAGTGAGTTCAAGTGAGAAGACCATGCATGGGCAATGCTTCTCTTCTACAGCACATGGCCACATTGGGGGGATGGCAGAAAACACGGTTCCAAAAGATGAACAAGACTCTCAAAAGAGGTGGAGAAGGAAAGAAACCATCGATTTTCCTGCCTGGCATTGGCTCCTTGTGATTTCAGCACCAGGATTTCAGCCCTGGCTCTCCAGTGGCTGGTTCCTGCCTGCCTCAGCAGGCTTGACGGAGCCAGCCGAGCTCCCAAGCTTACATTCTTGGCATTTTTCTCTTTCATTTTCTTCTACTCCCTGTATATAATTTCTCTCTCCCTCCTTTCTGTCTCCAACCCCCCTCTGGTGTCATGTCCCTTTCCATCCTCGCTTGCCCTGAGTGAGGACGCCTCATGCCCAGGGTAGGCAGATGTCTGGCAGCACTTTAACTGCAATTCTTCTTTCTTTCTTCTCATCATTAGTTTTCGTTTTCCTTTAAACAAAATTCCTTCCCTGGCATGACATCAAGCACAGCTCTTCCGGCACCTTTACAAGAGCACTGTTCCTCTTTTCTCCTCTCTCATCACGGCAAAACTTGGCTCATTTTTGGGTGTCCTGAACAAGCCCCTGTCCCTGGCCAGAGCTGCTCATCCCCACCTTGCTGAGGCTGAATATCCCAGCTTGCTCCTACTCCCTCTGGCTCACAAAGGTGAATCTCAGGATTGCTGAAATTCATGTTATCTGGCAGCCTGGCGGCTAAGGTGGATGGGAGCAAAGCTGTCTCCTGTCCCGCATCTCCCTCCAGCTGTGGTAGCTCCCCCTTCAAGCCCAGGTCTTTTCCCGGCCATGCTCCTCCTGCCTCTGAGTTTGCTATGGGCACTTGGGAAGAGTTTGATCATCCCAAAGCTCATCAGTGTAAGATACCTTATCCTGCAACCACCCTCCTCAGCTCTGCCATGCTTTGCCTATGAACTCTCTGCCTTCAGCTTCCCAGTAGGCTCAAAATGACCACGTGTGAGGTTCCCACTGAGCAGGAATGGAGTCCTTAATACCTTCGCCCTTCTGCATGGCTGGGGTCACAGATGGGACAGGGAAGACATGTCCATTTGACAGGGCCGTACCTTGTTTAGGACGTCTTTCTGGGAGCCCAGGTAGAGATGTGGCAGGATACGTGTGGGGCCAACATTGGCCACAGGCAAGCATGGCTGGGAGATGCTCATTGGCAGGATGGCAGCTGGTTTCCCCTCGCAGAGCCCTGGGAAGCAGGATGAGAAGGTGGCAAAACCTCCTGTGGAGAAAATGGGGACACTGAGCTTGTTAACAGCAAGGTTAAGGTCATCAGTACCTGGGACCCCAAGTCTTGTGCTGGGGACAAAGTGGTGATCACCCTGCAGCACTGAGAACAGAGCCTTGAGGAGCAAAAAGCCACCAGCCACTGCTAACCAGTGTAGAAACATTGTGATAACTGTGACACACGTACACAGAGAAAGGAACGGAGACCCAGATGTGATTTTTCCTATTGCAGCTGGATATTAACAAACATGGGATACCATACCATCTCAAATGAAGCCGGTTCTTTGCAACTTTATTCAGACAGATAACAGGAAGAGAAAGTCCTTTTCATGTCTGTTACTTTTCGATAGCAAAGTCCATCAGAGGATGATGACAAGCAAGCCCACCAAGTTGCAAAGCTCCCTGGGTGGGAGACCAAACCTTGCCACATTTGCTCCACTTACACGTTGTGGTTTCTGAGAGATGGCCCCTCTGCCCAGCCCTGCAGACCATTGCTGTTTTTCAGGTTCTGACCATAGTGAATGTGACAGTAAGCAGTGACCAATTTACCACACCAACCTGCTTGCGCATCTTGAAACCCCATACTGAGAGAAAAACCCCAGCTGGAGTTTCAGTAGGTGGCATCTGACAGCCAGAGCTATTGTTAAAGTGTCTGACATGGTCAAAAGCCTGAAAGCCAGTCACCAGCTCAAGAGGAAAGATCCTGTACTCCAGGATGGAGTTAGGTCTGGCTAGCAGTGGCCTAACCTCACTCCTCTCCAGCTGAGGACATTGGGGTAGCAGCTTCATGCAATGGAGAGGACCTTGAGTTGTATCTGCCTCAAGTCTCCCTTGAGGTTTTCCCAGTGATGTGAATGAGCAGATGCAGCTTGACATCGCCCAAAGGGCAGAGAGGACTTGGGGGCTTATTGCCTCTGACTGTCAGAGGGACCATAATACCCCTGTGAGATCCTTTTGAAAGTCCAAGTCTCTGCACTCAGAACCATGAGAAGCCTTGGCCCATCTCCACAGCTAAACAAAACCTTTTAACAAGCCAGTCTCTCTCCCCTTCAGAAGCAGGGCAGTCTTGGCATATTCTCCAATACTTTGGCAGCATTTCTACTGATGCTCCTGGACCACCTTTCTGCCTGCTGGTGTGGCACCCAGGCTCTGGCAGGGTATGACTAGTGCTGCAGACAACCCACTTGACATGTCTGTGAGATGAAGGTGATGGAGAACCCAGAGCAGTGGACAAAATCATGCTCACACCACCTGGCAACATCCAAGGTCGTCCATCACCCTCTATCTCAGCACCTCCTGGTGTCAGTTCCCATCGGCCCAAGGTGTCCTTCAACAAACTTATTTCCTCTCCTCTCATGTTTTCCTGGTTGGCAGCTAACACAGCTCCTGACTTCAAAATCCAGTCCAGCCGGAAGGGGTAGAGTTAAAGCACCTTATCTTTTCCAGCACTTCCTTTTCTCTGGCTCCCTCTGAAATGACATCACCTCTCAACTGGGAAATTAAATCAGAGAAAAAACAGGAGGCCCAGCACAGGTGCAGCATGGCTCTGGTTACTGCTCTACACTGTGTCCCCACTGCCAAGATGCATTGATTACTAGTCAGAGCTCTGCATGGACACATGTGACCTCCCCGCTTTGCCCCAGGCTTAAGCACACCCTGCTGATGCCTTGGAGATGCTGGAGAAGAAGCCTCACGGCAAGTGTTTCCCTCAATTGCCCTTGGGGAAGCCTGCAGCACTTGTTTGAGTGGGACACAGATCTGACCCTTGGGCTTGTGCAAAACAACATAGGAATTTTCCTGAAGGAACATGGCACATTTTTGGGGAGCACAGTGCACACAAATACAGCTGCAGGGATCAGTGCCTGCTCTGGTCTGTAGGTTCCCAGGCTCTCGTGCTCACTCACATCCATCAAGAGCTGTCCAGGGCAGTGTATGGGTTTCTATGACTCTTTAAGGTGATCTCATAATTCAAGCAGGTTGGGGCATGCTGCTCTCTCTCCCTTGCCCGCCTCTGCCAGCACTCACCCAGCAGCAGATCCTCTGTCAGCCCTGCCTGGGGAAGTCCAGGCAGGAGCTGAGAGGGCTGTGAAGCAGGTGGGGATATTTGCAGAATGGCAGCAGCACCCTCAACTGCAGTGCCTACCCAGGCAGGCTGTCACAACCAGAGGATGATGGCACCTGAAATGATGCCCACAGCCCACCTCGCTTGTCCCAAGCAAAGCCTCAACCCTGTGTCTGGGAGCCTGGGCATGCTTCCAGTCCTCCTGTCCTCGTTTGCCCCAAACTTGCAGCTGCTGAGGGCAGCCTGGGCTTGAGGGAAACCCTAGAGATGGGCCTGGGTATCCAATACCATCTCAACCTCACCCCACCCTGTACCGGCTGCTCCAGCATGCCTTTCATTCTTAGAAAGAGAAGCAGCTCTCCAAAACAATCCCAAAGGCAGTGAATGTCCCTGGCAGGGCTCCAGCTCAGACCTGAGCTTTCCCCCCTCTATGCCCCAGGACACAGACCCAAGGTTTTCCTGGGAGAAACCAGAAGAGTCCAATGAGGTGAGTAGCCAGGGTAGCACTGGATCTTTCTGACCTTTTTTCTTCACAGAGTGCTGTTTCTCTCAGCATGGGTGCAATTAAGCTCAAGAAGGATTTGTATTTGTCACGGAGTGGGTGTTTGGGAATTTCTATTTTTTTCTTGATGCTCCCCTCAAGACTGGTGAAGGCTTGCTGCAGAAGAGCCAGTCGTTGTGCAGCACAGCCCAATAAGCTGCTCATAGCTCCAGGACTCCTGAGGACTCTCAAAACCATTCCCTGGAAAAGAAACCAGTGTCTTCCTACCCACTGCAATGACATGAGGTAGAGGGGGTGTGCCTAGGAGAATTGGAAACCAGAAGGGAAGGGAAACAGAACAGAAATGGGGATGCCTTCATTGCTCCTGCTGAAGATGGAGGAAGGCCAACCATCAGGCAGGTGCTGGGAGGGTTAGGAGGTCAAAATCACTCCCCAAACTTTGATGGGTTCATTCAGCCATGCCCCCAGAGACAAAACCCCTGTGAGTGATATCAAGTTAATGGTGAGGCTTAAGAAAAATGCAGCTCTCAGGAGGGAGCGGAGTGCTGTCACCTGCCGGAGGAAGGAGGGGAAACTGAGGTAACAGGGTGTTGCAGCAACTTAGTGCCAGAAGAGTACAATCATTGAAATCTTGTATCTCCCCCACCTCAGCTTTCATTCACAAGAGGTTCCACCTCCTGCTGCGCCCTGCAGAGATCCCTCTAGGTCAGCCCCTAGTCTTGCCCTGATGCCATTTAGAGCACAATGGAAAACCCCACAAGTTCTCACCCATTCCCATCTTCACCAGGCCCCCTCCTCTGACATTTTCCAACTGAACATCTATGATAACCTCCCAGTGAAACTGGATTTACAGGGAGACCAGACGCTACAGAGGGACGGTGTACAGCCTGGGAATCCTTCCCAAGCCCATCCATCAGCTCAGGGGGAAGATGCCAGCAGCATCAGCTCCTATGGTACAAGCACTGCTGCAATTGTTGCGGAGCCCTGTGACTTCTCCCCTTGAGTAGCAAACTGCCAGCCTCTCTTTGCACCAGTGTCTGTGTATGGCCCTGAGATGGCTGTAACCAAAATGAACAAAAAGCCTCAGTGCTGGCACTGAGCTGATGAATGTGAAGGAAGATTAGAAGGGACACAGGGAGCAGCAGGAAGCTGTGATATCCCTGTTTCATGTGTCCCACACCTTCCTTTTGTCCTTAGCAGTGTCTTCCCTAACAGCTCATCCGGCTTAATGGATTGTAAATACCTAAATCTGGGGCTTAACACCAGAAAGAAAACAATGCCACACCATATCCCTGTGCCTAACTAGAACTTTGTCACCTTTTGTGTCACCTTCCCTGCACGACCACTGCTGAACCACCACTGCTGCCCAGCCTTGGCAGAGAAGGGAACAGCACAACTTGCAAGTGATAGATGTTGCCCGAGATGTTGTAAGTGACCCAACCATGAGCTGGATGTCCCTGTCACCTGAAGATGACAGCCAGAGTACTGAAAGGGTCGCCATCAAGAGACACAGAAGAAGAGGCGACATGTCACTCTGCTGTGGCAACAGTTTGTGGCAGCAAGCAGGAAGGGAACAGGCACAGCTGGAGCTGCAAACCCTCCCTGGGCCAGCGGCTGCCGCACCCCACTCCTCACTCCCAGCTCTCACACTAGGAGCTGGCAGGAGACCTACAGGGGTATTAAAGATGTGGTTTACAGCCCACCCTCATTGCTCCCATAATGCATGTTAAAGAGCAGCAGCCAGAGCTGTTCAGAGACCAGTTCCCTGTGCAGCTGCTGGAGCTTCTGTGGCAGCCTGCAGCCCCACCACTGGGTTTTGTGACTGTGATCATGCTGGAGACCCTCTGCCCCGCTAAAACTCCCGGTGGCTGAGGGGGCTGAGAGGGGCCAAGCTCTGCCCAGCTCTCATTAAAATGCCTGTGGTGGCTGAGAGCTGCTGCCAGGGTGGCACGTGGCAAGGAGCAGCAGGGCATGCAAGTGTGCACGCGCCTCAGCTTGCTACTGGAGCAGACACCATGCCAGCATGGCTCCCTCATGCCTGTGCTGTCTTGGTGGCCAGGATGGTGCCTAGATGCCTCCTCTTCATCACTTCAGCTCCCTGCTCTCAGCATCCTGACACATCCATCCCCAAGTGTTAAACTACCTTGCTGAATTGAGGTACAGTAAATGACAAGAGCTGGGGGGACCTGCAAAACCCCAGCCCTCATCTGCATCATGCTGCCTTCTTACAGAAATGAGCCCGAGCGTTTGATCAAGCATCTCTGCAGCAGGTTGAATTGAATCATGGAAAAGAGAAGGGCCAGGCATGCTGCAGATCAACCCCGAGCCACTGGGAAAATCCCTCTTTGAAAACAGCCATCTCCCTGGCTCTTTTGCTGGGTGGGAGCCTGTTGATGCTGGTAGCTAAGCCGAGTGGTATGATGAAACACCGGTTACTGCCATTCTTACTCACTGTGCTCCAGGAAGCTCTGAGGCTTTGTCAGCATTTCCCTCTGCCTGCGATGCTTCTGAATTTCCCCCTGCCTACATCCTCACTGTTTCCCTCTCGGTGCTGTAGTCCTCTCTGATTTTCCCCATTCCTGCCAGCAATGGGGGAGGAAACAGGGACACATCTCCCATGTCGTCCTTCCTGCATGCCTGCTGAAACCCCGGTGCTCTGCAGCCTGGCAAATTTGCCCTCTCCTGGCTGATGCTTCCACCAATTTCAGTGCATTGGGGAGAGATGTCCAGCGTTCAGCTAGTCGCTTGCTCTCCCCACCTCCCCCATTTTCCTGTCCAAGTTTCACCATCCCCTCACTTGGCACCGAATTTCATCACCCCACTGCTGGCTCCTTTTTTTCCCCCCAGGCAGTGGGGATGAGAAAGCCGATGAATCAACCCTATTATGGATTCATGTGCATTCCCTGTTTCCCCAACGGTCACCCCAAACAGCCTCTGCCCATATGCTGCTACATCACTCTGCTGCAGTCTCCCAACCTGCGCCAGCGCCCCCCACCCTCGAAATGCTTTGCAGGCTGGTCCCAGACCCCGCTCCTATTGTCCCAAGGGAGCGGAAAATATCCTTAAAAAAGGAAAAGCGGCAGAAAGGAAGCCCTCCACCCACGCAACCACAGACACACTCTTTGAGCTGGGGTTGATTTTCCTCCGGTGACTGTGCCTGCTTTGGACCAGCCTTACTCATTCTAAGTAAAGAAAAATTGTGTCATTTCCAGGAGTGACTTATTACTAATGACACCATCACTGGGTTATGTGCTTCATGCCATAAAAACCTGTCAAGCACTTTTAGCAGCCTCCCATTTTAAGGGTGATGGAAGGGAAGTTTCTTGATTCAACCCTTCAGTAATCTAGGTCATCTCAGGCTCGACATATTTTTAAGATGCTCCAGTTAATATCCCCTTCCTCCGCTTGCCCTTTGCCCTGGCACTTAGGGTGTGGAAACACTGCAAAATCCCTTTCTGAAAGAAACCACCCGAAGATAGGCAGGCAGCGGAGCGCTAGTGAAGCGAAATGGCTCCAGCCTGAGCGCCGGCAGCAGCGCCGTCTCCCCGCCGTCTTCGCCCGTCCTTCCCCTGCGCAATCCCCTCTGCCCGGGGTGCGGTGCCCTCCCCCCCACCCGGGGCCCGAGGGAGCAGAGATGCTGGAGGCAGATCCTGCCGTAGCTTCCGCAATTTTCCTCCTTCCCTTCTCCACTCCGTACGAGCCCTCGCCCAGCTCGCTTGGACGGCGGAGGGTTCAAGGGACCCCGAAGCGGTCCTACCGGACAGGCAGTCTTGCCGGCCCCCGCACCAGGTGGGACAGCTGCCTAACGCCGGGGCCGCCGCAGATGCCTCTGCCCGCTGCAGGCAGCTGCTCACCTGCCCGAAGGAGCTGCCCTCTCCGTGCAGCTCCTGTTCCAGCCCGTCCGCCTCCGCCGGCTGCGCCCATCGCCCCTGGCTGGGCACCGGCCATCGCTCCTCTCCGCTCCCCTCCGCGCACTCCCCGTTCGTTTCCATCTCCCCACTCGCCAGCTGCCCGCGCTCTTTGTATCGCCAGCACCGCGCTCGTTCCCCTCCAGCCGCTCGGCAAAGGCCATCTCCGGCCCCCGGGCAAAGCAGGGCTCCGGCGGCGCA
Organism: Pitta sordida; assembly: GCA_013390025.1. Lineage (NCBI taxonomy): Eukaryota > Metazoa > Chordata > Aves > Passeriformes > Pittidae > Pitta > Pitta sordida. The sequence continues at coordinate 85,585 of WEKX01008869.1, forward strand.
GCCCCCTCTTCCCGCTCCGTTCCCATCGGAAGGAAAGCCGGGCTGGCTGACAAACCTCTCTTGTCCCTGCTCTCCTTCATCCTCCGCACCCTTATTTTCAGCTTCATCTGCCCCTCGCGCATGTCTGTCCAGAACTGGTCCTCGGAGGGAGCAATCATTACATCCACGGGCATCCAGGCAGCTGGGCTGCGGCTCGCTGGGGGCACCTCTCACCGTCGCCGAACAACAGCTGGCGGGCAAACAAAATACTAAAAAAACCAAAAAAGCTCCTCAGCTCGCCAGCCTCCCCTCGGCTCCAGTCTTCAGACCGAAAAAAAAAAAAGCATTAAAAAAAACCCGTGCGGGGTAAGGGGGTCCGCCGTAACCCCCTTTCCCCGGCCACCCCTCTCTTCGCCGCCTGCTCCAGCCCGAGTGAGCTCAGCCCGGGAGCAGCCGCCCCATCCGCCGCCGCGCTCGCTGCGCGCCCGTACCGCGCTCATAGCTAACGGGTCAGGCATGCGGCCGCATTCCTTACTCAGCACACAGACACGCAGCACAACGCCGGGCTGACATATGCTTTGCTCCCTGCTTAAAGGCGCAAGTGCGATTTTCTCGCCCGCCCAGAGCCCCCCGCCGCGAGCAGCCGCGGCAGGAGATGGATCGCTCCACCACGGCGGATTTGGCCCCGCTCAGTTAATACGGTGGGAAGAAGCTCATGCCCGCACCTCATTTTAGCACCTGCCAGGGCGGTGTGAGATCAACCCCCTGTGACGAAGCGGGGGATGCAGCACCGCTCTCTTCCCTGCTGCCCCTCGTCCGGCGAGGGCAGCCACAGCTGCTGCTCCCGGCAGGACCAACGTGCATCCCCCTGGGCAAATGCATAACTTCAACTGATCAATTTCCACATTAGGAGGAGGGATCAGACCGACCCTGAACCCCAGCACCAGGAAGGGCAATGTCTCAGTTTCCCAAGGAAGAAACTGAGCCACAAAAGATTAAATAACTTCTCAGAGGTTCTCTGCTGCAGGGCAGAGCTGGGGACCAGATAGCAGGTCCCTGACCACCAGCTCATCTTTCCCCTTAATGTCTCCACTGAGAGCATCACCCAGAAGGGATGGTCATCCTGGAGTGGTTTCAAACAGCTGGAGAAGAATGGGTCCTAACAGCTGGCAGGAAAAGGGGTTGGCACTGGGCTGCTCACACCTGTGCATAGCTGCATCAGATGGACTTATCTGCCTGTTCCCAGAAAAGCACGACCATGGTCTGGAGGAGATGGACCCTCTGCCAAAGCCTTCTCACGTGTAAAGCTCCAGTGAGAGGGGGACATGTAGGAATGGGCTTTCCTAGTCCTAATGGGGTCTATCCATCAGCAGTGGCTTCTGAAGTAGGTAGGGGCTGATGCGTTTTCTTTGTTGCATTTGTCCTGGGCGAGAAAATCACTTGTGCCCCTGCTTCCCACCCACATGACTCCTTAATACATCTCCATACAGCTCCTTATGAGTTCACTGGTCTGAGCCCAGGCCTCCAGAAAATCATTCATGATTATAGTAAGCAGGGGAGGGGAGAGGGGGGAGAAGGGGGATGTATTGTGCCTTTGAAAATCTGAAGCTTTATGGGCTGAAAAACCCCAGGCTGAGCCATATGTGAGTGACTTCAGTGTTTTTCCTTTGAATGACATCACATGAGATGAGGTCATTGGCATTAACTAAGTGCTGTCTCCTCCCCCCCACCCCGAGTGGAGCCAGCCTCCTAACGAGCCTTGTTGTTGTAACAAATATGGTTTGATTATTATCAGATGTGGGTCAGAGGTTGGATAAAATTCAAAGCGTGCTCCAGCTAGGCTGGAACTGAGAGCAGCAGCATTCCCCCATGAGCCGTGCTCAGGAAGTGGTTACCACAGCAGATCCCCAGGGGTTTTGTGGTCCCCCACATTTGCCACCCCTGTCACTACAAGGAAGGGCACATGATGCTGGTGGCCAGTGCAAATGTCTTCCAGCAACAGAGATGCCTCCATGTCCCACTGCCACTGCACCAGCAGTGTTCTACACATGCTGGTGGGTGCTTCAGCTCACCTGTGACCTATTCCAGTGGCTGTGGTTGGGGTTCTACTTGGGTGAACCTAGTGACTCTGCTGGGGTCCCTCGGTCACGCAGGAGCAGTGCCTGGCTGGACGCACTATGCCAGCCGAGGGGAAGCATGTGGTGAATTAGAGGGTGCAATTCTCAACCTGCCCTGACCTAGCAATGCATAATCATGCATTTGCTCTCCCCTGCTGCCCTCTGGTTGCCCAACTCCCTCAGGCTTGCAAGAGCCCTGGGTACAAGTTATTTTGGTAATGTTAGGTTCCTTCAGGATATGTTTGGACTGAGTTTTCAGTTCAGGGCTACTGGTAACCTCAAGTGGGAAGCTGGGCATGACATCACCAAGCAGACCTCAATGCAGAAGGTTCACCAGTGTCCTACACCCCTCTGATCGTCAGCAAAAGACAAGTGAGCACATGCAGTCAGCAGCTCCCTTCCTCCACCAGTGTAAAGTCCAGCCACATGGATATGCCACCCGCAGCTGCCACTCCCCAGGCAGCATCCTCCTCCCTGCTCTCTCTCCATTTTCTTCACGCTTTTGTCAGGGCCAGGATAAGGATTGGCACCTGGTTCTGGGTCAGGGTGCAGTTGACAAGTAGAGAGGTGGAAGACAATGTCCATAGTGCAGAAATCCCACATATCAACTGCTGCCCCTTGGCTCCTTTCCCCAGGTGCTCCTCCTGGCTAGGCAGTCATTCATCTTGCCTCCAGCTCCTATTTAGTAGACAGAGGTGCACCATCCAGAGAGAGAGGCCCAGCCTCGTAGACCCCGCTTTGCTCTCACTGCCACAGAACTCACTGGAAAAACATCTGCTGCAATGGGTTGGAGGGTCTCATGTAACCTGCCTGCAAGAGCATGGAGCAGAATGAGTTCCTGTTCAGCACCTACATACCCTGTGATGACAATACCTATAGCCTGGCATGAGCCCAGCTGGGCAGATGCCAGTGGCTCCTCTCTCCACCCAGCACTAAGACCTTGTAATAACTGCCAGTGATGATCTTTTGCAAACATGCAGCACAGGCCCAGGGAAAGGGGGAGTTGGATAAGGGGAGGTAGGTTTCTCAAAAGGAAGGAAATCATAACTGGGCAGTGGCTCCTGCCCATCAGAATCTTTTACTGGGGAAGTTGTCTTCCTGCTGTTGACTTTCCAGAATTGAGAAATGAAATTACATAGCAGTTTTGTAAGTCACAGCAACCAGAAGGCTGCTGTTCTCTAAGCCACTTCTCCTCTGCCCCCCTCTGCCTTTGACCCTTTTGCTTGCCTCTTCTAGGTCCAATGGTTAAAAACTCGACTGGAGGGGGAGGGGAAGCTTCTCAGGGTAATTATAGAATCGGGAAAACAAGTTGTCTGACGACAGCGTTGCTAAACAGGGAGGTTTAGAGCATAGGTCTGGAATACAATCAGCCTTGCACATACGTGACCTGGCTTAACCCCTCCCAGGGATGTAGTCACTGGTCCCGCTGGGGCCAAAAGCGTTCCAGGCATCTCCTGGTTGTGGTTGAGGGTGAGAAAGGGGCATCTTACTCTGCCTCTGTGCCTTTGACTGAGAAGACTGGGAGAACTCCCTAGGGCACACGCCAGGCTGGGTGTCTGAAGTTGGATGCCAGCATCCACTGGAAGGGGGCTAGAGGGCAAGAAAACACAGTCCTGACCTGCGTAAAATGGTCCCAAAGTGGCCTTTGCTGTAGGAAAGAAAGCAACTCTTCCAGGGATGTTTTGAATGGGAGGGAGGGAGGTTGGTTCAGAGAGTTACCTAAACTTCTAGGATTGTAAAAATCTCAAACCTTCGTGTTACCATTTGATTTTTCAAAAAATTCCTCTCCCACTGAAGCTGGTATGAGTGTCCAACCTCCAGTCCTCTGGACAGTCAAAACAAAAACATCACCACAAGTAATCCTCCTGTGCTCTACCACCCACAGCCTGAACAAAAGTGGGGTGTAACCCCTTTCACAGCCCTTCTCACCTTTCTTCCATTCCCAACCATGTTTGGGAATGAGCGGTTTGTAGACGAAAAACCACCAGAATTCACATTTGCATAATTTGCAAAGCTAGTTCTTCAAAATTCCCAGATCTGGGAGAAGCAAGAAACTGAGAATCCCACATGAGCACTTTTTTCCTGTCTCATCCTGCTCCTGTGCTCTCCTTATTCATACCCGCACTCCTCTCAGCCAAGGATCTGCTTCTTTTGGTTCATCAGAGTATCCACAGGCAGACAGAGGTGCTTGCAGGAGGTTCAGACTTTTAAGGAATATCTTGTAGTTATTTGTGCCAGTAAGTCCACAGGTGCTCTTGGACATTACAGCCTGAAGGTACCTGAAACAGCCTTCATGCTTGACCTATAGGTACACCTTCAGGCCCATGTACTGAGCAGAGGCTCTAGTGGAGTCTGATGACAAAATCAAATGGCTAATGCATTCTGCATATACTATGTACTGAGTAGAGACACTTACATACCGAAGTTAGAATTGTGATTCTATCCAGAGCAGAGGATGAGGAAGGTGACCATCAGCTCAAGTTGTATCCTGCTTCCCCACTCCCACCAGACAGCTTGTGACTGACTACCAAAGATGTCTGTTTGGGGTATTTTCTTTCTTAGGTTTTAGATTCCCCCCCCCCCCTACATTGGGTTTGTAAAGACACCTTTATCCTGGCTCTGAATCTTGCTAAGCTCTTAGCTCCAGTATCTGCCATGACTTGCTTTGCAGATTCATTTATATTTTTCCTGGCTTTCAGATGCACGTGCTATCTCCAGCTTCTAACACTTGGACTCAAGGTAAGACCCCTCTGTTCTGCCTTGCCTATGTGCTGTTTTTGCACCTGCTCAGCTTGGCTTTTTTCATTCTTCTTGTCTTTTTTTTTTTTTTTAATTAAAATCATCTATCCTTGAGTCCTTGCTCCAAAAATAATTCCAGCCAGTGCTTCAGTGCTGAACCCACTCATGCCTGGGCCCAAGTCAGTTCTTGCAGTGGAAATCCCCTTTTCTTTTTCACTACTTCATTTTGCCCGCTCTGAAGTCACTTGTCTTTGGTAGATTTCCCCCAAAGCCCCCAAATCTCAGCTCCCTCCAGACCACTGCTGCCATGCAATTACAATTCTTTCCAGCCGTGCCGGATGGCCATGGCACTGCTTGGCCGGAGAGGAGCTGGGTCATGGCCAGTGCTGCCGAGGCCAGCCTGCTCACGGAGGAGGAGGAGGATGGCGAGTGGAGGGCTGGGAGGGATTTGTCGCTGATGATATTGTTACATTCTTTCCAAATCCTGGGAGTAAACAGACGCTCCAAATTTAGAAAGAACAGGACTGGAAAATTTAAACATTCCTTGAAGAATTGGTACAAAAGGGGGGGGAGGGGGGCGCTGAAGATGATCTCACACACACTCCCGAGCCAGATGAAAAGCTCATGACTTGAGTTCAGAAAGCAATTGAGGGGCCTGTTTCAGGTCGGAGCACGATACTGCAACGGTAAAGCTCCCCCAGCACATGAAACCGCAGTAAAAAGAGCCTCTGTTGTGCAAGGGGGCCCCAAGCCCAGCAGCCCAGGCTGTGGGGACCACTGCCGCTGGCCACACTGCCACCCTGGTTTCGTCTCCAGCTGGTACACGGCTTCAAACACAGCAGTGCAAAGCCCAGCGCTCAGCCTAAGGACCAGGAGTAGGGACAGGATGGGTGCCTGAGCATCATCTGGATGAACATCCCAAGCTCTCAGCTGTAGCTTTTAGCTGCTGAATAGGAGTAAAAGAAAATCTCCACACTGTTCACTGCAGCTGGACAAACTGAGAGGAGCTGGTGAAGCTCAGCACGCAGCAGCCCAGCACCATGCTACGGCTCCAATACAAGACCTGGCACACGGGAGCCATCAGGGAGCAATGGAGCCAGACCGCTGCTGCTTCATAAGCAGATAATGGCTGTTAATAAAAACCAAGCAAGAGATTGCAAAGAGGAAGAAGAAAGGGGGGGAAAAAGCAAAGCTAAAAAAAAAAAAAGGAAAAAATAGCCAAAAAAAAGCAAAAAAGCAAGGGTTTGTGCTGAAGTAAACAAAGGTTAAAGAACAGTCAGGCTCCTGCAGGAATAGCAGAGCTGGGCCGAGAGGGAGGGGGCATTACGTAATGCAGGAAAAATGTTGGCTCCATTCAGTTTTCCACCACTTCATGTGATGTCAGGAAAACCATATAAATCAACAGTCTTTCTGCTCCCACGGATGGAGGGCAGCAAGCAGCACTATTTATACTTACACAATTAGGAAAAAAAAAAAAGAAAAAAGAAGAGAAGCCAATGATTTCCAAGACTGGGAATAATTGACTCAGATTCTTCCTTCCCAGCCGCTGGAATCGCTACTCTAGCCTGTTAACCCTTGAGGAGTCCCCGGCACCAGTCCTACCATCCCCAGCTTCCCTGTCCCCCCCTCAGCCTTCATCAGCTGCTTCAAGGGTCAGAAGGTCAATGGTCTGGAGGTGAGCAAGAATTGGCCAAGTACTGTGTTTGCATGAGATAGGGACATGCGGGCTGGATGAACCCTGGCCTCTGCTGGGGCTGAGGAAAGATAGGGATCACAGTAGGGCTGCTACAATGAATTGGGAACCCTCAGAATGGGACTCCCTGGGGTGACAGCATCCATTGAAGGATAGGCTGAGATTTCAGCAGTGGTTGGCAGCCTGCTGGGGTCACAAGCCACCTCCAGGTAGGACCCAGTCACCACTTCTGAGACATGAAATGGGCTGGGGCAGGACAAGGTGCTTCAGGCCAGAGCAGACAGACCAAGGGGTTAAACCCCACCAGGGCAAGGAGCAGAATCAGCCCCCGCCCACATCCTGCCCCAGAAAACCCAAGCACTCCAGAGTTGCCTCCGAAAGAGCCCATTGCTGCCTTCACTGCAGGTGGAAAGAAGCTGTGCCTGTGGGCAAGTATTCCCAGCCTTCCCTGGATGCTCTGCACAGCCACTTCCAGTCACAATTTCCATGTAAAACACCACTGCCATGACCCAGTGTTCTACATTTCAGTTCCAGTTTTTTCCACCTGCTGGTGGCCTGCATTCCACATGAGGCTGTGGCCCTGCAACACTTTTAATTTGGGATGATTTAGGTTTGCTTGGTGCCTAGCACAGCCACACACCTGCCTGGGGGTCTGGGCTCCCGCAGCCCAGGGAGTTGGAAATAGCTGCTGTGAAGACGGAGGATGCATGAGCCCAAGCAGGGTGCAGCAGTTTGCTAGTGGGGGGTCGGTGGTGGCAATGCTGATGGCTAAGGAGGTGGTATGCTGCCAATGATCACCTAACATGGAGTATGCTGGGCATGTGGCTGGGTACACCAGTACTACGAGGGTCCTCCTGCTTTACCAGGCCGAAAAAGGCTGTGAGCCTTTCAGGACCACCTTACCCACCCCTGTTCTGGCTCCAGGAGGACTACAGGGATGGGGGGTTACAGCCAGCTCATATCATTGCCCCTCACCCGGCCCTGGAAAAGTGGCAGCTGGTTAGGGGGTACCGGGGTCATGCCACCAAGGCGATTTCCTGACCCATCCCCATGACTAAGAATTCACCTTTTCCTTCTCCTGCACCATGCACCAAGCTGTGCCCTTGTTTATGCCATGTCAACCTTGGAACCACAGGCACAGCTGCTGGGGCAGGCCAGGGGCTGCCATAAGCTCATGGAGGCATCTTCCAGCACTGCCCTCAGCAGATCTCCTGCAACCCAGGCCACATTAATTAGTGTTAAGTGTGATTTCATGTAGTCCCTGCTTGCTTTTTAAACCCTCAAACCAGTGGTTTTATTCCTGCTGTTTCTCTGCTTTGTTCTTCCCCTTACAGTGCAACCGCTCTAGTTCGACAGCACTTACCCTTGTCTCCCATGGGGAAGGCTCCCTGAATGCCACTTGTTTGTGCTACCTTCCCTATCACAACTACCCCTTCCCAGGGTCTGTCATGATGCTGGATTGCAGGGATGGCAGCTCCCTCCATCCAAGTGATGATCCAGGTCACAGAGGGGCCTCCACCCTCTAACTCAGTCCCAAAGCAGTACCCAGTTGCCACAGGATAAGGACAAGTTTGAAGGTGAGACACGACTCCCATCCCCGTGCTTTTGGCTTTGTTTAGGAGCCTGCCTGAGCTCAGTGGTACTGAGGGGCTGCATAGGGCAGTGCCTGCCCAACACTCCATGGGCAGAAGGCTCAGAGGCAGGTAGCTGACCAGGCAGACACCCAGCTGTCCAAGCCATGGGGAATTAAAGACAGCTTTAGCTCTCACTTAGGCAGTTTGCTGCTTCTCTCTCCTCTCTGCTGGGTCAGAGCTTTTCATTAATCAGTCGCCTGCCTCACGTTTTCCACTGCAAAAGGGCTGTAATTAGGGCAGCACATGCCTTCTCCTGCCTTCACACTTTTACCTGGAGAGCATCAGCTCCAGCAGACCCTGAATCACTCAGTGATGACCCTCTGCCCCTGCCCTCCTTTCCCTTCTTCCCAGTATATCCACGGATTTCTTCTCCTGCCCTCCCTTTAACAGCAGCAAGAGGGAGCAGAGCACTTGAACCAGGTCCAATCCTTGTCACATTCACCAGGGATGAAGCAACCCAGGGATGGGAGAACAAAGGGCAGCTTTTGGATGGCTGGATCCATGCCACCGCAATCCCTTCAGATCCTCCTCTGTCATTCACTCTGGCGGCTGGGTGCAGCAGAGGGGAGACAGACAATGCAAGGAACGAAGACTTTGGGAGAACCCAGTGATGCTAATGTGGGTCAATCCTCCTCAGTCCACATGCAGGGCTGTCTTCCTCCACCACAGCCACTGGTGGCCAGGAAAGCAGCTGCACACGGACACGCACAGCCACAGCTCTGCAGCTCCAGGCTAAGGGCATGAGTGTCAGATGAAGTCATAAACCAGGTAACTCAGGGCTCCTACCTGTGAGAACGGAGACACTGTGGAAACAGCTGTCCAACTTGCCCAGGAGGATGGAGAGGAAGCTGTCAGCAGCCAAGCCAGTCACATCCCTTGTGCTCTGGTCATAGACCACCACGTCCTGGTGCTCCTCCGCCTCCACCTGCAGGGGAGTGGTGAAAAATGGGCATCAGAGAAATAGGCTGAGCACTGAGGATGCTGCTGTCCACACCACCATGAGAAGCAAAGCTGAATTCAGTGGTCACACAAACAGGAGACTTCAGCTCTACACGATCTCCACAAGCTGGTTTTGCTCACCAGCCAGCCTGGGACTCTGCTGCATGGCTACAAGAGTGTGTCAGTACAGAAGGTCATTGGAGCAACACCACCAACTGCGAGCATTTCTGAGCATGCCATCCAAAATAGGGTCACTCCTCTCCATCACCCACCCTCAGCTTTCTATTACTTAACTGCATCCCAGAAGTTGCTGCAACTTCTACCACCTCCTCCCTAGACAACATTTGCTCTCAGATACTCCTCTGCAGCCTGGCTGGTGTTACAGAGATTTGGGAGTGGTTCTGCAGGCAGGGGTGCTCCCAGCACAGCCCTTGTGCTGCAGCTGGAGTCAGTGTGGCGGGCACAACAGGTCTTCAGGGTTCAGCCTAGAGAAACTATGCCCAGCACAGTAGCACCTCTGTAGGCATTATCCCTCTGGAAGCTCACCCCAAAACTGCAGAGCAGCCCTAAGTGTTGAAAGAGAGAAAATCTCTCACTTTGTGGATGTTCAGGGTGATGCTCTTTCTTTCTTTTGAAATGTGTGATGGGGCTTCCACACTGCAGAGATATGCTAGGGAGAAGGAAAGGAGATCCTGGGCTGTTTTCATGTGACTTTTCATGCCAGGAAAGCACCCAGCCCTGCTGCCCACCACTGCCACTCTGGGGCAGGTGAGATGGTGGGATACCCCACAGGCAGGAAACTGTCTGCAGGCAGGAGTACCCCCACGCCTGATGATGACTGGATTGCACCAAGAGCACATTCAGACATTCCTACAGCTACCTGGAGGTCCATGCATTAAAAGAAGTTAAAAATCCTCACAGAGGCACAGCTCAGCACATCTGCTGAGCAGCCAGGAGTATGGCACACACCTGCCTTGAGAGCGCCTGCCCTCCCAGCCAACCGGGTAAAACATATCCATCAAATCATGGAAGGAGGAGGAGGCAGTGGCAGGCAGGGAAGGAGTGAATGTGCCTGCACGCCACTCTCTTTGCCAGCTAGTGTTGAAGCTGCCATTTGCCATCCTCTGCCTAGCCCTCTCCAAAATCTCTTTAGAAGACCGCTTGAGCAAGATACTGCTCGTGGACACATGCCATTTTTGCTGTCTCACTCCCTAGCCCAACCTTATCACCAGAGCTGAATCACTCAGGATTGCTGTCACTATTAATGCTGCTTTCACACCCTGCTGCAGGTGCTTCCCTGCTCAGCAACGTGAGCACCATCCAAATAAAACTGCAGGGCGCACTGATTTAGCTGAGCTCATCACCTCTCTACTGCAGCAGAAGGACGGCTCCGCACCAACAGAAATCCCCATCAGGGCACCATGCTCTGGCCTCTGCACTAGGAAGGGGAGGGCTCAAAGGACCCACCTGCCCAGTCTGGTACCAGGTACTAGAGAGCAAAATTGGCCCCATGGCTCAGCAGGATAGCAAAGGGCAGGATGACAGGGAAGAGAAAAGGACACAGAGGACACAGAAATTTAAAACTAAGACACTGAAAAATGACTGAAGCCACCTGGGATAAGTCAAATGAGGACTTACTTGACCATCTTTTCCTCAGCCATCCCTGAAGCAGGATGTTCTTGGGAGGTCATCTCAAGCACAACTGGAGGAAAACACAGTAGCCGACAAGCTCGTTCAGAGCCAGGAGCTCACCAGTCATTAAGAAGGCCACTATTCCTTGAGGACATCTCAAAGACCTAGTTACCAGCCTGAAGCCCCATGCCAGCAAAAACCCACTCCAAAAGCACGGTGAGGCAGGAACTGATCTGCAGTGGGGCAGGGGCTTATCTCATCTTCACAGTCCAGGCCGAGGTTGCTGCAGGAGATACCAGCTCTGACCGAGCAGAGCTATCCCACAATAGGATTTAGTGTTCCCTCCACACCAGGACGCTTTGTTTGGGCCATTACTACTGGGTTGCTGAGCAACGGCAGAGATGTGAAACATGGTCTACATCTTATTAAAGTTATAAGGTTTCATTCAATGTAAATGCCAAACAAGTGCTGGCCTCGCATGGCCTGGCTGCAGAAAATAAATACACAGCTTGCTGGAACAAGGATGCCCGTAGGATGGTCCTGAGGATCCCTCACGGAGCATGCAAGGAGCCTGCACTGGTATTCTGGCTCCCCACCACAAAGAGAAATGAGACAGAGATGTTTAACCAGGTCCACAGGTCTCCCATTAGTCTCATGCCCTACTGATATGCCCCTTCTCTGGCCTTAAACACAGGTAGGCTAAAAGCTAACTGGGGCAGAGAAGGAGGGTAAAGCTGAAGAGATATTCTGTACTAGATTCCTGCTTCTGCCAGATGCTGGCATAGGGACATAGCTGACAATTGAGTGTCCTTCTGAGGAGCAGCAGGAGCTCTCCCAGAGGGGTTGCAATCACCCCAAGATTGCTGAAGTAACCAAACCCCAGGCATCACCCTCCAAACTGGGACTCCACATCCAGCCAGAAAGGGACAGGGGGGCCAAGATGCAGCAAGTCTTTGGGCTCCAAGTAGACGCTGAGTGGGGCCTGCAAACCTGTGCTTGCCTTTGAAAAGCTGCTGGCCCATGCCAGTGCTGGAGGTGCCCCAGAACACTTCCTCAGCGACAAACTTCCTCCCTGCTGACATCTCAGCCAGAGGGGTATGGCCAGCCTGGAGCAGGGACAACAGCAGCTTCAACTGAACTCAGCTGAGACCATCCATTCATTGCCTTTGTGCCAAGACCTGTGCTTCCATTACCCTCCCCAACTGTGGCTGGAGGTACCTCCCACATGGATGTTAGTTCCTGGCATTGGGTAGTTCAACACAGCCAGAGTCTTTGCTCTGCCTCTCCTGGCTGCCAAGCAGGGATAATGATGCTCTACAGGTGATCCAGGCTAAGATAAGAGCGAGCTACTATTATTATCCCAATTACTACTGACATCTCAGTCACATATTGTTTCAAAACACAGTGAATCACCCCACTGAAATAACAGGGCTTCTATCAACATAAAGAGCAGCCAGGCACACAGCTCAAAAATAAGCCCCGGCTTTCCCTCAAGCAAAACAGCTGCTTGCAGAGCCATGCTTCTAATGCAAATAAATAAATATTCTCATTGCCTGAAGAGACCCTTGTCTTGCTTTAAACCGAGGCTATAGCTGCTCTGAAGATAGCTCCATTTCAGAAAGTGAGAAGCAGTCAAGAGGTGGACTTTGCAGGGGGATCTTGAAGGAGGAAAATTTGTAACATTTCCCTAAAGAAATGCTAGTGAAAACCTCAGNAAATAAGCCCCGGTTTTCTCTCAAGCAAAACAGCTGCTTGCAGAGCCATGCTTCTAATGCAAATAAATAAATATTCTCATTGCCTGAAGAGACCCTTGTCTTGCTTTAAACCGAGGCTATAGCTGCTCTGAAGATAGCTCCATTTCAGAAAGTGAGAAGCAGTCAAGAGGTGGACTTTGCAGGGGGATCTTGAAGGAGGAAAATTTGTAACATTTCCCTAAAGAAATGCTAGTGAAAACCTCAGGTGGGAATAACCTCTGCTCCTCAAACGACACTGAGGAGCTGAATGATTCCAGTTGTTATTGGAATTTCTTATTGTGAGAATTTATTATTTTCCGCATTGGGAGAAGGGTTGAAAACCAACCAGAGCAGTATGTTGGTACCATTTTCTGTGTGGAGGGAAACTACTGCAAACTGGGAGATGAATTACTGCTTCAGTTTCTGCCAGCTTGGGCACCATGGGAAGATGGTCCACACCAGGCTTGGGGAGCAGTAGCTTAGCTGTGGCAGCTATAGTTGCCACAATGGGTAGGATCACAGGCATATTTAATTGAAAAAAAANATGTCTGTAGGATGGTCCTGAGGATCCCTCACGGAGCATGCAATGAGCCTGCACTGGTATTCTGGCTCCCCACCACAAAGAGAAATGAGACAGAGATATTTAACCAGGTCCACAGGTCTCCCATTAGTCTCATGCCCTACTGATATGCCCCTTCTCTGGCCTTAAACACAGGTAGGCTAAAAGCTAACTGGGGCAGAGAAGGAGGGTAAAGCTGAAGAGATATTCTGTACTAGATTCCTGCTTCTGCCAGATGCTGGCATAGGGACATAGCTGACAATAGAGTGTCCTTCTGAGGAGCAGCAGGAGCTCTCCCAGAGGGGTTGCAATCACCCCAAGATTGCTGAAGTAACCAAACCCCAGGCATCACCCTCCAAACTGGGACTCCACATCCAGCCAGAAAGGGACAGTGGGGCCAAGATGCAGCAAGTCTTTGGGCTCCAAGTAGACGCTGAGTGGGGCCTGCAAACCTGTGCTTGCCTTTGAAAAGCTGCTGGCCCATGCCAGTGCTGGAGGTGCCCCAGAACACTTCCTCAGCGACAAACTTCCTCCCTGCTGACATCTCAGCCAGAGGGGTATGGCCAGCCTGGAGCAGGGACAACAGCAGCTTCAACTGAACTCAGCTGAGACCATCCATTCATTGCCTTTGTGCCAAGACCTGTGCTTCCATTACCCTCCCCAACTGTGGCTGGAGGTACCTCCCACATGGATGTTAGTTCCTGGCATTGGGTAGTTCAACACAGCCAGAGTCTTTGCTCTGCCTCTCCTGGCTGCCAAGCAGGGATAATGATGCTCTACAGGTGATCCAGGCTAAGATAAGAGCGAGCTACTATTATTATCCCAATTACTACTGACATCTCAGTCACATATTGTTTCAAAACACAGTGAATCATCCCACTGAAATAACAGGGCTTCTATCAACATAAAGAGCAGCCAGGCACACGGCTCAAAAATAAGCCCCGGTTTTCTCTCAAGCAAAACAGCTGCTTGCAGAGCCATGCTTCTAATGCAAATAAATAAATATTCTCATTGCCTGAAGAGACCCTTGTCTTGCTTTAAACCGAGGCTATAGCTGCTCTGAAGATAGCTCCATTTCAGAAAGTGAGAAGCAGTCAAGAGGTGGACTTTGCAGGGGGATCTTGAAGGAGGAAAATTTGTAACATTTCCCTAAAGAAATGCTAGTGAAAACCTCAGGTGGGAATAACCTCTGCTCCTCAAACGACACTGAGGAGCTGAATGATTCCAGTTGTTATTGGAATTTCTTATTGTGAGAATTTATTATTTTCCGCATTGGGAGAAGGGTTGAAAACCAACCAGAGCAGTATGTTGGTACCATTTTCTGTGTGGAGGGAAACTACTGCAAACTGGGAGATGAATTACTGCTTCAGTTTCTGCCAGCTTGGGCACCATGGGAAGATGGTCCACACCAGGCTTGGGGAGCAGTAGCTTAGCTGTGGCAGCTATAGTTGCCACAATGGGTAGGATCACAGGCATATTTAATTGAAAAAAAAAAGAAAGGGATTTTTAAATTTCTCCATTTCTTCTTTCCTCTCAAATGGTCCTTTCATTTCCTTGCACCAAAAAAGCCAGGAGCTCCTTCCCCAGTGATCACCACCTTGAGAATCACCGAGGTGGGATGTGCAGGTCCAGCTCTCCGCACAGGGCAGGTGAGGAGGAGTGGGACGAGGCGAAGGCTCGGGGCTGCCCTTTGGCCGCCTGGGCAGCCCCGCATCGCTGCCAGCCGCCTTTGTCTCGGCAGCCCCGGCAGGCCAGGAGCAGGAAACAGGAGGAGGGCGGGAGGCCCGTCAGGAGGAATAATGGGGCCGGACAATTGCGCCACTGATGTCACCCTTCCTGCCATCTGCTCCCAACACCAGCCGTGCCTCCCCGTCCTCCCCTCCGCCCCGCTTCGGGGAGCCAAGGGCAGAGCAGGGCTGGGGGATGCTGGCCAGCGATGGCAGTGGAGGCAGGGAAATGACACAAGGTATTAGAGGTCTAAACTAGATTTCAGCACCCCCTTCTGAGGGTCTGTGGGGGTCTGTGCACCTCGAGGCAACTGCCCATATTCATTTCTGTGGGTCCCAAAATACAAACATGACCCAAGGGGCTGAAATGAGAGGAGAAGACGAAAGTTCATCATCCTAAAATGCAAACACACAAATGGATGCATAGAAAGGATTGGATACCCCAAGCCCCAGCCACCACCCCTGTTTTATACCAGATTAGAATACAACAATGATCCCTCCTACTCCGGTCCTAGCCTCCAGCTTCCCAGGACAAGTGGCTTAACCTCTCAAGGGTATCCTGAAGCTTATCTGATTCCTGGGCTGCATGTACCGGAAGATCCAGGGTGCAAGTGGTGAGCATGGCACAGGCTGCACAGAGCGGCAGCAGGGACATGCTGCCTTCTGCCCATGGATGTGTCAGGAGGGATTTCAGCTGTATCAAAAAGAGGAAAAACCCGCGAATTAAAGACACCTCTGCTGCCCTAGCATCCTATAATCACACCCCCAGGCAGTATGTGGACCATTATGCAATGATCCAGGAGCAGGGAAAAGGTGATCCTTTTACACTCCCTCTGTAACGACAGTGCAAGGAATGCCAGGAAGGACCATCCCTTTGGGAGTCACTGCTCCTTTGCAGCTAGCAAGCTGCAGGCTTGCAGAAGGATGGCATCAGTTGATGTTAACTCTTCCGTGCTTCCCCCTTCCCTATCCTCCTCCTCTTCTTCCTCCCCCTTGCGCATCGCATTTGCTGCTGCTGCGGCCGCTCCACGTGACGGTGGCCACTGCAGAGGTGACCCTCGCCGGGAGGAGGGCGGCCGCACCTCTCTTCTCGGAGCTTGCGAAAAACTGATTATTCTGCTTTATTCTCCCGGGGATTTAAGAGCAGCTAAAGCCGTTCAGGAATCAGTCTCTGCAATCCCCTCCAAATCGCCCAGCCCAGAGCATCAGCGAAGCAGATTGGCGCGAGGCCGGCCCCCCCGCGCTGCCAGTCCCCTTGATCCCGGCGGGGTGATGTCACCGGCAGCCAATGCGGGCAGCGATGGCTTCTCGGGGTAGCAGGGAGCGGGGGGGTAGGGGGGACACGACGCAGATGGCTCCAGCTGGGCCGAGCATTTGATTAATCGCCTGAATTACCCTCGCTTTGCCATAAAATTACAAGGCAGGAGGGGGGGACCAGTAAGAGCAAACCGGCAGGAGGGCGGGCTGCGACGGCAAATCACCTTTGGGATGGTGAACCGCCCTCTGCCTTGTCTCGCAGTCAGCGCGGTACCACCGGCGCAGCCCTCCAGCAGCATCTCGGCACCCATCAGCACTTCCCCATGGAGAGCAGGACTCGAGTCCATGGCATCACAGGGACACCCAGCACTGTTCTGGCCGGGGCTCCAGCCCAGCTCCGTGGCTCAGAGCCACCTCTATTATTTAACCAGGAGCGATAGAGAGAAGAGCCTGGGAGAGATAATATGCCATGACACCGGATAAGAGCTTCTGGCGTCACAGGGGAGGAGGATTACATGTCCCTGAATGGAGTTAGAGATGACAGAGGGGAGGGGAAGAGTTTTTAGCAGGGGATTAAGCTTACAGCTCTGGGAAGGCTTTGGAGGGTTGCTTGCTGGAGTAAGACAACTCCTAAGGCTGATATACCTGTTATACTTGCTTGGGGAGGGCTCTTAGAGCAGGGAGCCACATCAGTGGGGTAGGGGCAATAAACAGGTTCCAAAGGAGAGCCCTGTCAACACATGTGCGCATGGTCCAGCTCTCCAAAGGGTGTTAGAGAGATGCTGGCAGATAGGGGATAGAGGAGGAAGATGCGTGTATCAGGCACAGAGCAGCCTTTAGACCAATCTGCATCCCACCAGGGAAGAGGATTTGAGCATTCACCAGGAAAGGTGAGGGTCAGATCTTTTACCTTCATCTTGGAGGCAGGCTGGA
Source organism: Pitta sordida (assembly GCA_013390025.1). Classification (NCBI taxonomy): domain Eukaryota; kingdom Metazoa; phylum Chordata; class Aves; order Passeriformes; family Pittidae; genus Pitta; species Pitta sordida. The sequence goes on from WEKX01008869.1 coordinate 102,527, forward strand.
TGAGCTCTGTGATGGAGACCTTGTCCTGCTGGAGCCTCCTCTTAACGAGCTTGGAGCAACAGATGTTGACAGAGCTGAGGACATGCCACGAGTTGTACTCTACAAAGGAGCGACTGTCGATGACCAGGGTGCCCTCTGCTCCGTTCCTCAGGAGGCTGGCCAGCTTCTTGGGATCCATCACTTTGCGTGGGAGCCTGTCCCCAGCCATAACGGGCCTATCCCCTCTATGGCGAGTGGGGGGCAAGGGGTGGAAGGGCAGGGCAGGGATGCCAGCACCCGTCTCCCCAAGGGGAATGAGCAAAGGGGTAAGGGGTGAGCAGGGCAGCACCCGTCCTAGTCTTCTCACGCTGTTAACACCCAGAATGCCAACTCATTTTGCTGAACCTGGAAAGAGAAGAAAGGAGAAGATGACTGGTCAGCTGGGCAGAATGACATTTACCTTGGACCAAGTCTCCAGAAGTTTGGCCTTCTGAAGATGTCTTCAGAAAAGCCTAAGAGTGCAACAAACCACACTTGCTAAGTATGTTCCCCCAGCCTGCGGGCATCTGTGGCTCCAGAGCTGCCCAAGCCAAAGATTTTCTCTTGGTATTTAATAGCCCTCAGTGGAACTTTCTTACATGAATTTGTCTAATTGCTTTTTGAAGCCATGTCAACTTTTAATTTAACAGGCACAGTTGCCAGTGGCAGGGAGTAGAACAGTTTGCCAGCTAGACTGAAGAAGTCCTTCCCCTGGTTGGCTCCAAATCTGCTAACTGATGACTCCTCTGGGTGACCCTTACTACTTGCACTGGAAAAGGCCACATATGCCTGTTCCCCAGTCACCTTCCCCACAGTTCTTGGCACATTTAGAAGTCATTTAGGAGCCTTTCAGGTCAACGCATCTACAGAGTTGCCTGTTGCACAGACATCTTTGCCACCCCACCCAGTCCCGATGCACCATGTTTGAGAGGCAGGCACATCAGGGACCTGCACAGGCTAAGATGTCACCTCTTTACCCTGCTCCTAGACCAACTGCGCCTCACACTCAATTTGCTTTTTCTGACCTTTGCCAAGCACAGAGCTAATGGTTTCACAGAAGCAGCTTAGCTCAGCTCTAAGGTTCTGCAGCTGCATGGTAAAAGCTAGTTCAGACCCATCAGACACACCACCAAATCCGGTTTGCTCACTCACATCCATCAGTCCACTCTGGATTTCACCTGCCTGTTTATCAGAGCCTGCTTATGAATATCTTTGCCAGCTTGCCTCCTGACAAGCCAAGAGAAGATCACCTCTCTTGGAACACAAGCAGTCAAGCTGACCTTTACTCCCATCTTCAAGAAACAGCCCAGGCACTAGGGCAGAGGCCGCGGGAAGCTGCACTTGGACTGAGATGGCCCTGAAGAGCCTATTGCTTTGCAGCATCTGACTTGCACAGAGTAAGAAAGGGGGCTCATATATGGGGGTACCCTGTATGTGAATAGCCTGTGTTTCCATCTCAGGAACTGAGGGCAGACTGTTGAGCCTGGTGCTCTCTTAAGTGCTATCAGAAGAACAAACTTCCTCCATTTCTGCCCCACAGGGTCTGCAAGAGCCAATAGGCAGGATGGGGAGCATTCAGCTCAGGGTGTCTTCTTAGGTTTTAATGGAACACGTCATTGCAGGCATGTTTTAATAGCATTAGGTTTTAATGCCGCTGCAGTCATTCAGAAAATAAGCCTGGGCTACTACCAGGCTCCTCTGGTTCCTGCCAGACGGTGTTTTAGAGAGAACCCACAAGCTGTTTCAGGGAAGCTTTAATGCATCTGAATTAGGAGGACTATGAATAACGTGCCTGAAAAGGCCAGCGTAAAGATTTTCATTGACTTCTGCAAGATCAGGATTTGGTCCATGGACTCAAAGAGACTTATGAGTCACTCTGATCTGAGTAAGCCAGCAGTTCTTGTTAGCTGCTATACCTGGAGGCCCTGTAGTGTGGGCACTTACTGCAGTGATAGCTCAAAAACTATGCTTGACTTGGACACGCTACTGGGGGACGTGACAAGGACCTCAGTTACCAATCGCCAAACCTGGAGGACACAGTCAGCTTGTAGGAGAAGGATGGAAAGCCACAGAATGTGAGGATGGGGGTTCCAACATTTGCTCTGGCTCACAATCCCAGCATTAACAGCCTCAACTTCCCCAGGCTACCAGACCTGCCTCCCAAAGCAGGAGTAGATGTCCCAGGCTTTAGCCTCAGGATCCAAGCTCCCAATATGAGGCCACATTAGGGTGTACAATGCTTTTCTGCCCTTGTATCACACCCCCGCTGCCTCTGCCAATGTGTTAATACAGATTATGGGAGGGAAAAAAATGCCCTAAAAGCTGCAGTGGTGATGGCCCCTCCTGGCACAAAGCATTTTGGCAGCCCTGCAGCACTATAGCATCACTGTCCCTGGGCCCACATATCGTTCTGTGGCTCCTTGCAGTGACTCCAATTACAGCTGCCTGGGCGGCAGGCAGTCCCCCCACTGCAGGAACCCCACTCCCCCCAGAACTCCTCAGGGGGCTTAAAAATTGAAACAGTTCTAATTAGGGGGTCTGAGGGGGAATGAGTCTGGCTCCTGCTGGGATATGACACACCTCATTACGTCCCTACCGCCTTGCCAGAAGACCCCCTGCTGTACTTTGGCTATAGAGCCAGGGCACTCAGAAAGGATGCAAATTAGCCAGCTTTTCCCCTTCGTCTTCCTTTCACACCCCACTCCCCAAATTACTTTCTGCCTCCCTTCCCCATCAGGACACCAGGCTGTGAATTCTTCTCAGCTCTCCAAATTACATCCAAGAAAATAAAAGGGACTAGAAAGAGCTGACAGACAAAAAAGACTGGGATAATACTGCAGTAGAGGGATGAGAGTGAAGGACTGAAGTGGGAAGGAGTGACCCAACATTGCGTAGTACCACCAGGCATAACGCGATATTTGATCTCAGGATAATGAACAATGGGTAAACTTTGGGGGTCTCAGACATAAATAGAGGGGTCTGGGAAAGAGAACAGATCCTGATTGCTTTACCAGTCTGAGAGAAACCCAAGCAGAAAAGGCCTGCATGAAGTTTCACCAGATCATCAGAAGCCCAGGCAGAAGAGATTGAAGACAACGGAGAGGTTTCCCAGGCCAGCTAACAGCCCCCCTCCTGCAAAACAATTGCTCCAGCACACCGAAATGTACCTCGTAGCAGACACATCAAATATACCCCACTCCCAGCTCCACTCAAAAGATGGGGGAGAAGGCAGGGCAACGTTAGTCCATTCTGCCCCTCCTTCCAGGAGCCGTTACAGGGGATGGAGTTGGCCAACACAGTGCAGTCATAGAGAGTGTTAGAACCAAGGCATAGGGACTTCTTCGTATATGTTCAGACAGGTCAAAGACAGACAAGCAACTTCTCCGACAGTAACTATGGGACATTTTGAAGCCAGACTGAGGGGTGGTGAGTTCAGCTCCAGCTAACAGGTTCTCCATGTACCAGCAGAGGCTATGAGACCTTCAGAGTGCCTTGCAGGCTGTGTGTGAGATGGTGTCTCAGAAGAATGAGCTGTAACACCCCCTCTACCTGGGAAGACACCAGGGATGGAAGGAAGATGTCTTTCTGCTTCTGCTCAGATGGGTCAGAAGGAAACCTGAAGGAACAGGTACAGCCATGGAGCACTGCTAAAGTAGGGGATCTTCTCACCACGGCAAGAGGAGACCAGGGAAAAAGGTTAACCTGGAACCTAAATTAGGGTTTCAGAAATATAGTTGTGTTCCTCTCTTATCAGTTTATTAAAGCCATCTTAATCTTCTTGACTGTCCCTGAAGAACATTACCATAATCCTTTAATCCCACCTCTCCCTGGAGTGCCTGTAATGAGGAGATGGGCACATGGCTTAGCCGAATGGGGACAGTCAGCAGGAGAGTCCACACTCCAGCCGAGGGACAGAAAGACAGGCAGAGCTTACCACAGGGCCAACTGCCCACTCAATGGGACTCTGTCCCCAGTGTCACCTCCACAAATATGCATGTTAGGTGAGGGATGCTGTGCATGAGTCATGAGGGTGACAAAGATACACACAGCAAGCCAGGTGAAGGGCAAACCTTCAACCTGGCTGGGACCTTCTTCTGGGCAGGCCAGGCAAGAGAGCAAGAAAGCCTGAAACACACCTCAGCCTGAGCCTACCTGTGTGGCACACTAGACCACTCAGGAGAGGAGCTCATCCCTCTGCTGGCTGAACATAGATCATCAAGATGGAGGCCACTTCCCTCAAATTCTCATCTTGCACAAGGCCTCCAGAGACGTGGTATGGGAAGGGCACATGTTTTCTCTTTTGCTGAAGACATCAACTGGAAGGGCAGCAAGTCTCTGCCAAAACTACAAACCTAACTAGCATGTCCATTCCTTGCACCAAGCTAGTAGTTGTGTCCTGGAGAGCTCTACCTTCCACACACAGCCCAGTTGAAGAGATGCTCCCCTCACTGGCACACAGGCGAGCTTTGCTGCAGGAAACAGCTCTGACCCCACAAACCCATTTCCATCATGCAAATGGAAATGGATCTGGAGCACAATCCCTGTGAGGTTCATCCTAGGATCTCACTCTTCTGGTGGCATCTCCACCTTGAGTTTGTCAAGGGATAAGAACACCACAGGAAACATCTGATCATTTGTTCCCAGAAACCTAAAAGCAGCCATTCCCGAAGAACTGCTATGTCCACCAGGGACCTAGTGGCACTAGGCACTACGTAACCTTGGAGCCCTGCAGTGAGATGCTGCCTTGCCAAGGCTTCTCCATCCATGTGGCCCGAGCCTTACTGCCGGGACAGTGGCAGGACCCCACCTGACCCCAGCTCTCCAGACACTTACTAAGACGTAAAACACGGCACCTTTTCCAAGCCCCACATACCCCTTTTATTCCCTATCCCCTCATTTCTTTCAAGTGCTTAGGTACTTAGCAAACTCCCTTCGGCAGGCTCACGCTGTTTGAGGGATTCCTAAATCACAGGCCCATTACTAATTATTATTATTTTGCAGCAGCAATCAGGGACGCGGGGCTCATTAACAAGTTAGCACCTCTGGTTTCCCTGGAAACCCGCAGCTGCCAGGCAACGGCAGCTCTCCAGCCCGAGGCGATGCTACTGCAGCGCCTTCAGCTCACTCCCAGAAGGATGCTCAGGTTCTGCACGGGCTGATGAACCCACCTTTGCCAACGGGACTGGGTTAGGAAACTCCAGGCTGTGTCCATCCCCTGCACTACCTCATCTTCAGTGAACCTTAGCCCATCTTCCTGATCCTCTTCTGCCACTCACAGCATCATAAACCGCAGAGCGGATCCTCCCTCCCAGCAACCCATGCAGGCTTTCTCCAAGGGCGAGGAATTTGGAGCACTAATGATTCCCCAGAGTAACAGTGGGACAAAACTGTCAGGAGCCCGCAGTAGCCGCTTTGGAGGTGATGTAACTGCTGATGATTTCTTCGCAGCTATTCAAGGTCCCTTTAAGAGACAGCACAAAAGATTTCTCTGCTTAACGATGGAAAAATGGAGTGCGCTTTTTTCCTTTGCTCTTTAAAACGAGGCTGGGAAACACCACTAACCACATCCACTAACTCAGACACAAAGTCTGCCTGCTCACCTTACCCTGGTGAATCTCAAGGGTGGGGAGAGACGACATCTCCCGAGACACAGACATATGGACATGTAGGGAAGATGGCAATGGCTTTTATGGTTGCAGTTAAGATAAGGTCTGCTGCCCTGCTCTAAGCCCTGACACCCACAAGGCAGACAGAGGACTCCCTCACAGCCCCATCCACACGTACAAACTGATCTTGGCTCCCTCCACAATGCAGGCATGCTCCCCCTGGGACAAGAGCCCCTGTGTCTGCCACTCCATCCAGGGAGCACTTTGGGAAGGGGGTAAAGGACAGCCTTCCCCTTCTCCCACAGCACATCACCCAGAGGCAGCCATTGCACCTTTGCCAGGGTTTCAGGCTTGCTGATCTCATTTTTTTTCTGCTCCTCCTTTCTGTGCCGCAGCCTCCTTTCAATTCCTATAGGCTGGAAGCAGCATGTGAGGGAGCCCTGCAAGGAGCTGCATACATCCAAACAGCACCTACTTACCTCCTCATGTCTCCCATTGCCCTCTGCACCTGCACCCCACAGTCCAGAGGATGTGGCTGAAGGGCTAGGATGTCCTTGAGTAAAGTGCCATATGTTGCATTCACACCAGATGAGGAATTTGGCATGGAGGCACATGGCAGAGCTGGCATGGGGGTGGTCAGCCTCGGGTAAGTGGCTGGTGGTATGAGGCAGCTCATGGGCTGCTCAGACTTGAACTATAGACAGGAACACAGAGATGAAACAAGGGGACCATCCATATACATCTGCAAGGGAGTCTTTCCCACCAAGGCACATTGGCTCCTCCCTGTCCCTCACTGTCATCCTCTCCTACCACCTGATCTTGTGCTAGCAGCTTTGGACTGCAGCAAATACAGCTGCCTCCTAGCTTGCTTGCATCAAAACAACTCTGGCGCAGTTAAGGATTTACAGACTGGCCACTCCCCAAAAAATTTCTGACTGAAGTCATGGTGGTGGTCAGTCTGAAGATCCAGTCAGGAAAAGCCAACGGAGACAGCAGGAAAAGGAATTTAGCTGGAGTCTAAATGACAAGGGCAGTACGTACATCCTTCTCTTAAGATTTCTGCTTTTAGCATGATTTATATGGTTTTCCCTTTTAATATAAAAACAAGCTTTCATTTTAAAGCCTCCAAAAGCAAAGACCAAAGGTTATCCATGACCAGCCAGTCATTTAATCACTGCCTTTGCCCATGCTGAGGAGAGACCTCTCAAGCATGCTGCTTTCTAATACCAAAGCTATCCCATTTCCATTCTCAACCTGCCAAGCCAAGAGCTGGCCACCCTCTCATCCCAGAGCTATAAGCATCTTCTGCTTTTAGCAGTTTGGGCACACATCACAGAGGATGTGTCATGTTAGAGAAGGGAAATATAGCCCTACTGATGTTTCAAGGACCCTTGCTTGATATCCCCATCATTTGCTGCATGGCCCCATGAGCCCAGAAGGCTTATCCTGGGGATAAGGTGCTTGTTTGTCTCTTTGCAACAAGTGCAGACAGAGGCAGCCCATAAAGGTATGCAGCTAGATATTTCTGCAGGGCTGGTCTGGCTCTCACATCCCAGGACACCAAACACCATAAATATCTGCTAGGTGCATTTGCAGTCTCCTGGAGAAAGGGTCTCCAGAATCTGCATACTATTTTCCCACAACATCTACACACACAATGTGAAAGAAAGCACAGGATTATGCTGTGGTTCCTCAAGGCTGCAGATGAATATGCCAGCATTTCACTTCTTAAGCACAATCCCCAGCAACATGAGCATGTCCATCCCAGCAGAGCACCAGGGACAGACACAGGAGACACTAAGGCTGGTGAAACAAGCACCTAGCAAATACAGTCACTGTACCTTGCCCAGTGCAGTGTCATTAGTGTCCCATATTTAAATGACAAATAGGACCCCATGCCTTACTGAAGAACAACAATGTCATTTTTTTTTCAATTTCTGATGATAATCGGTGCAATCTGAGGTGCAGGCACAGATCCCAGCACAGGTTTCCAGTCAGCAGAAGCCAAGACTTGCTGAATTTCCCATATGCACACAATAGCCAAATTGCTCACAGGTTTGGGATGAATCAGCTCAGGTTTTACCTCTTACCACAGCCCCAAGGAGGAGGCATCAGCTCCAAGTTTCCAGTTTTGGAGGATTAAAACTATTTAGAAAAAGCGCGCAAGACAGACAAAGCCCAAGTTGATGTTCCTGCCCCACTCCCTCTTTTTCCCCTGGGGGCTGTGATTCATTACCAGCTGGTTTTGTTCAGTTAATCTGAGGTGACACAGGGGTCAAACAAAGCATTTTGTAGGTCTTCCTCCATCCTCACCACCACAGGTGGACAAGCATATGCACCCATTGACCATGCTGAGCCACAGCTTGCTGGTCAGATGCTATGGCTCTTCGTGTATGAAATACTACAAGCCTAACCTCCTCACTGAGAGCTGAGTACTGCAGCACTTTGAAACATGGGTCTTCTCTCTTAATCTGTATTATCATTGCTGTTGTGAGTGGCAAACTAGATGGATTCATTTGCTGGGGGAAACAAGCAGCAATACTCCCTTCAGCAACTCCAGGCAGATGTTGAAGCTTCATGTATACATATATATATATATACACACACATATGTATTTTAACCCCAGTTCCACCCCCCCCCCCCTCCCCCCGAGATATATCATGACATCCACTCAGATCTTAAACATCCTCCAACTCATTGACATGCCAGCAGGTCTCACTCAGCACTACTTCCTACTATGCAAGTGAAAGCACAAGTGACCACACCAAGCAAGTCTTGTCCCTTTAGGGCTGCTGGTTGACCTCCAGCTAAGAATAGTTCAGTCATCTTCACCTTCCTGCCTGTCCTGCTGGACTCCAACAGAGCTCACTCTTACCTTTGTATCAGGTACTGCTGAATGAACCTTGCTCAGGTGCCAGACAAAGAGGCAGCCAAGCTCAAAGCAGAAGGGACTGCGAGGACGACACAGAATTAACAGGCATCAGCATTCAGCAAGCAAGCAGAGAATGCGCCGATCTATTTTTAATGGTACAATGAGAGTGCTTTACAAAAGGATGTGTCTGGGGAGATTCTGCCCAGTCAGAGATTTGCATTCGGGTTTTTTTGCAGCAGTCAACTTCCCTTGGTGTGTGGGAGGCATTTTGTCTCTTCACCACCTCAGAAAGCAATTCAGAGGGTCCTGGCTCAGCTTTGGCTGGAAGCTCATCCCTCTGGGTCACCTTCCTGCCCTGTTGCATCCTTCTTACTTTCCACCAGAAAAGCTGAACCTGAGGTGAGATACAGGTAAGGTGTAAAGAACAGCTCCAAGCTTGCTTGGCTTCTGTGTGTCAGCCCTGCTGAGCTAGCACAGTTGCTGAGGACATCTCTGTGAGGTCCACCCACAGCAGCAAAGCAGTTAATGTGGTTTTTAATGGGCCAGCTCAAGTCAGCAGTGCTGGCACCCTCTCTGCACCAGCCTTCCACTCAACAGCCTCAAGTGCCAAGCAAAGCTCAGGCTGCAGCCGTCCGCTCCCCAGGCAGGGCTGCTGGCCAAGGCAGATGAAGATGGGATGAATAACTCCACTCAAGCTACAGCTCAAGGAGGACCAGGCTGCCATCACAAGCTTAGAAATGAGGGTTGTTATAGGCAACGCAAAAGCAATCAGATAGATTGCAGATACTTCTTCATTGCTTCTTTTCAATAGCATGCCCCAGAGACAGATGGACCTTCTCTCTTTGGAGCAAAGATCACTTGGTATTACCCAGGAGGAGATTTCAACTGGAGATGCGGGATTTATGCAGGCACAGGTTTAATGTACGGAAAGGGCTTGACTTGCTTGATGCAAAAAACCTGCAATCACCTAGCAGACTGAAATTTCTCCCAGAGCTTCTGCTACATCAGCTGAACTACCATGTGTTAGCTTTAGACAGCAGCGTTCCTCAAAGAACTAAATCCCCTATTAAAAAGACGAGAAAAGGCGAGATGAGAAGCGGGGGATGTGGGCACACCATGCATCCAAATGCCGGATGAGTAATGTGGGTTGACAGGGATAGACCGGAAAGACGCACTGCATCATTAGCAGGCTTGGAGGATGTGCAGTGGAGGGGAGGATGCCAGGGTCATGCTGTCACTGGAATCTCCATACAGGATCAAAGCAGTGATCCACCTCACTCATGTCCCCTTACCATCACTGCTTAATAACAGGTATTCTGCAAAAGCCTGTGAGAAGCAAGACAGTGGGTACTTATGGACTAGTCATGGAATAATTTATGTTTAAAGGGATCTCAGGAGTTCATCTGGTCCAACCCCTATCTGCCTTAAAGGAGAACTAACATCAACTGCAGAACAGGTTGTCTTGCCCTTCTGGTCACCAAATGACTTGTTCCCAGTCATCAGCAGACTCAGAAATAATGCTCCCCATAACTCAGCATGCAGAAATGCTACAAAGAGAGCCACTTTTGCAAACTGGTAGAGAACTCTGAAGGGCATTGAAGAACACAAGGTCTCTTCCTCAAGAGCACACATTTTAAAAAAGTACAATGAAGGCAGACAAATCACGAATGCACACCTTGGGGAACCATGATACGTATAAACCTTTCCACTCACAGAAACAACATGGAAAAAGGCATAAAAGGAGTGGGAAGAAAAGAGGGAATCAAAGAATGATTTTTAGCACCAGGTAGGTTGGTGGGATTCTCTCATTTTATGTCAGTGCAAAATGCAACACTTATTTCAGCTTCATGCAACACAGTCTCTGTATTTCCGTCCTTTTATTGCTCCTTGTTTGTACCAGAACACTCTAGGTAGTGGACTGGTTTCAAGTACGCACCTTCAGGTTCTCCTCCAAATTCAGCCTGGGCTACTACAACAGCTATTTTCTGAAATATTGATCCTTCCAAGGTATGATGCAAACAAGCACTACCTGTCACTTTGGGAAACTGAAGTCCAGAGCAGCAAAACGAAATCCATGGAAGCCCTTGGCAAATCAAAGGAAGAAGCCCCCTGCACCTAGATTAACCTGTCCAGCTGGGTCTAGAAAACCTCAGAGAAGGAGCCAAATAACAGAGAGATGGAGCAAGCCATCCTACAGGAGCCATGGCAGTCTGGAACATAAGCTGGCCAGGGCTCTGTGCTGGGCACAACCACCCAACATAGTCCACCCTTGCTCTTACTCAAAAGTGGAGATAGTTGAGAGCCAGAGCAGCCTCTTGGACAGCACAGAACCAAAGGCTTGGGGTATAAAGTCTACAAACATCGCTTGGAAAAGGTAAGATCCTGTTTTCCTTTCCATGACCTCTAGCTAAAGGGGAGACAAGAGTGAGCAGGGTAGCTGGCATGACCACAGTGTGGCATGTTCCACCATGGTCTCTGCTGCTGCCCACTTTTGGGAAAGCAGCTCTCCCATAGGGATTAAACATGAGACACAGCCTCCCCCTCCATCAGACCATGCAAAGCCATTGCCAGGGTGCACTACACCACCCACCGTCCCCGTGGGAACTTGCACTACTACTAATCACACCGCAAACTCTGCCTGGCTTTGATGGCAGCCCCTCATGCCATTAGTGCAGAGTATCTTGGCACAGTCAGTTTTTACTCCCTCTCACATTCCCCTGTCTATGTTACAACCCTGCACACAAAGTACACTCAGGTCTCCTGAGTAAGCTTGAGAAAATCTTGAGCAGAGAGCTTGTTTAGCTTCTTATCTGATGAATGCTCCCAGGCCACTCACCTTCCTTCTCCAAGTCTGCCGTAACTACATAATTACGTCAGGTGCCTCCTTCCCACTGGCATCAGGCGGGACAGGTGTATCTTCAGAGAAGAAATGTAAAGCTTGAAAAACAGGTTTTAAAACCCAGAGGGCATGGGGATGCAGAGTGTTGAAACTTTCCCCACAGGATGATTGCATTGCTGCTCTGGCTGCAGGAGTTTCTCTGCACAGCAGCAAGGAAAAATTGTGGTGAGATCCAGGGGCTGTGCTTAGGGGACCATGAGCAACCAGGGGTTGCTGCAGCCATCTCTCCCCTTAATACTGCCACTGAACTCATGGCAGAGGGGAAAAAGGTCTACAAACTCTTCCAGTGAAACCTTCCAGCTGTCCTACTGGGAGAGAGGGGTCAGCACCTACAAGCTCCTTCTCTTTATCACTTCCTTCTCTAGCAGTTTGCTGGAACTGTTTCAGTATGATGGCAGCGTCCTACGAGCCTGCCCCACAAATCAAGGTTGCCAAGTGCTGGAGCATGCCTTTTTCCTCCTTCCATTCCCGGTAGCGTTAACATGCTCTACACCCGCCTGTGCCCACCCAGGACTTCGGGAGCTGAGCTGTGCACCAAAGAAACTAACCTCTGATCCCTAAGAACAGCCATGCTTAAAGGCAAGGAAGTAAATTCAAAGAGGATAAACACCTATAACACACCCCCTATTCTTTACATAGATTAAAGCAGCTGGTGCAGAGCTTAAGGGATAGGGATGGAGTGGGAACTCGCTCATATTCATGTTAAATCGTTTCAGAAATCCAAAGCCACCATAGGTTTCCAGCCTTTTCCCCCACCTCCCAAGATCCAATTTGGCAAAATGGGACAGACACTACTGCTTAGTCCTACCCAGCCCTCAGGGCTGTTTTGGTAGTAATAGTGATGTTGCATTTAATATTAGGTGAATTTAAGCTCTCCAAAGGCAGACATATTAGTGGCTTCCTCGGTGATGTGCCTGATATCCAGCAAAAACACACTCCACTGACAAACACACTGCAGTATTTGCAAGAATAATCTCCGTGCAGTGCCCCCAGTGAACACTGCTAAGGACTCTGGCCACTTGCTCAGCTCTCCAAAGCTTAGCAGAAGCTAAATTTTAAACAGCAATGCTAGATCCAGATTTTCCTTCCCTTGTGTCCAGGCAAGGACAACTGAAAGCCATGGGAGGCAAACCTGTTGGGATAAAAGACTTTTGGTGTGAGCTGCTATCATCTCAGCTTGAAAACCTTCCAGCCCTCAGCTTGCACTTCTCATTTGTGTTGCTTATGAGCTGAGAGAAGGAATTTCTGCCTACTGCCACTGCAAAGAGGCATTTGGGAATCCCTGTGCTGCTCATGTGCCCACTTGTCCGCTCTGTTCTCAGCCATTCAGATAGTCCTACACATCCAGGCTCTGCCAGCATGGCTATAACAGGAAAAATTGAGGACAAGATACCTACGAAGTCCTTGCAGGCATCTTAAAATCCCAAATATGCTATGGCCAGGAGAGTTTTCTTGGCACCGCAGCTTGTATCATTTTGCGAACTGTTACCAGCAAAACCAAAGCAAGCACAATAAATCCCATCCAGACCCAAACCTCCAAGAAACCTCTTCTGCAGAGTCCTCCTGGCACAGGCGCCCTCTGACAGCATGAGCACAGAGGCAAGGCCAAACCCGTATGGACCGATTCCCATGCTCTGAGTCCTCCCGAAAACAAAGCTCTCCCCACAGCCACGATTTGGCGCTTAGGCAGCCGTGCCCTGTGCCCTGAGCCTTTTGCCTCAGCACAGGAGGATGAGACAATGCAAGCTAACACTAAACACCGCTTCACAGGCAAGCTGCTTTCAAGGTTATCATGGCCCCTGGACTGCCAGGCACAATCCTCAGCGCTACCTGTTCAGACTTCTTGCATATCCCGATCGTTTCCTGGAGGAGGGGGGTCTGCCTTATTACCCCAAATTAGAGGGAGATGGAACCTCTGGCAACCATTCCCAATGCGCTCGTCATCACTAGCTGCTTGGGATAGGGATGATCCCTTCTACACATTTATGCAGCGCCCAGTTCCCTCCAGGGAGCTGTCAATAACTACCGCAATAGGAAGGATAAATGCATCCAAGCCTAGAAAAATCCAAATATCCCTAACAGAACAGCACTGCACCACGTTCTTCCTTCTAATGAAACCGCAAATTACTGACCTGCACACAGAGCTCCCCCAATGCACGCTGAAGCACTGACATCAGCTTTTGCTGTTGCTCAGGAATTTAATTCTGGGGGAGGAGAAAAGGGAGGGGGGAGCAGGAAGGCGAAGGAACTTATTTATCAATAAGGGAAATAGTGAGGAATCTTTAAAAACAAACAACGCTCAGCACAGAAAGCAACATTTATCACTATAATAATTGGGGGTGCGTGGGGGGTGATCAATCGGTCCAGGCACGTTAGGGGAGGTAGAGGGGATTATTTTAAACGGGCAGCTTAACTCATTAATCGCGAGCAGCGCCTTTGGAGCCGCAGCAGTGAAGTGTTGCATGAAAACCCCCGCTGCCGAACACATGCCGGCTTCGTTTAAACGCCAAGGACGCGGGGCGACACTCCAACCTCTTTCATCATCAGCAAAACCACAGCGCTGTTAACACCGGCTCCTCAAACACCAGCCCTCCGCCCCTCCAGAAAACCCCTTTACCCGCGACCCCCGGCCCAGCAGGACAGCAGGTATTCCCCGCAGCTTCCCAAGCCCCCCTTCTCACCTGCACCACCGCCGCCCG
>WEKX01008869.1:116688-143261 GCA_013390025.1 Pitta sordida
GAAAAAAGACAGCGTTGACGTCACCCGCAGCCAATCAGCGCGGGCGGCGCAGGGTAGGGTGACGTCAGCCCCGCGGGCGCGGAGCGGCGCGGAGGGAGCGAGCGCTGGGGACGGGGGAGTCCGCGAAGAGAGCGGACGGAGCAGCCAAGCGCTCTCTGGAGGGGACCCTCCCGGCCGCTGAGGTCCCCCGGGGACACCCCCAGAGCCGCGCTGCTCCTGGCAGAAAACGCGCTGCTATGTACTTCTGGGTCGCGGATGGTCCCCGGGCTGCCTTGTGCGGGCAAGGTTCAGCTCGGAGCGCTCCCGCAGGTGGAGCCGTCGCTCCCGGCTGTCCGCACGCTGCTCCCGGCAGCTCTCCCGCCCGCCGGGCTGCGCACCCCAAATACGCGCTGCGGAGCTTGGAGCAGTGGAGGGCTGCCGGGGAGCCCCGTGGGACTCACTGGTTCTGGGCAAGGACAGAGATAAAGGCATGGCAAAGAGTGACCCAAAAGCTGGGCGTTCAGGAGGAGCCTGACCTGGAGTGGGCTCATCCCCATCTTACTGCGATTTCACCAGAGAGCTGGGCAACTGTCCTGGCTACACAGCAGGGGTTTTTCTCTGTCCTTGGCCCTGGCCTGGCAGCTCCAGCTTAAAAAGGGATTAGAGTTTAGAAGCTTAGGTTTTGCTGGTGCTTAGGAAATGAAGGGAACCCTCCTGCCTGCTGATACAGATGCCGGATGTTTTAAAATTAACTCTCATTTCTCCAGACATGCGACCAGCAGCTTGTTCAAGAGGAACATCAAGCTCCCACAGTAACTGCTGGCAAAATCTTTCCCAGAAATGTCATTTCTCATAAAGCATCAGAAGTATACAATGCTGGGATGCTAAAAAGTCTTGCTTTCCCCATTGCATAAGCAGAGTTGAGTCCATGCCTTCTCCTACCAGAAAAAATTATCTCACACAAAGCAGTCAGCAGGGAAACTTACAAAACCAGGGCTACTCTACACAGATGAGTAGACACTCCGGTTTCAGCCCAGTTACCGTAACTGGTGGCAAGATGCTGGGGTAGCATGGGCACTCAGTAGCAGCTCTATAGCACTTGGTCCTGGTGGGAGCCGGAGCAGGAGCATGGCCGACACGGCTGGAAGGAAGCCTTTCCTGCTGGTTTTCCTGCCCAGCTCCCTCCTTGCAGCCGTGCAAAGCACCCTGGACAGGGAAAAACTGAGAAAGATTTCTCTTGCTTCATTTTCAGACTGTTTTCTCCCTGCCCAACACCCATTTCCAGGGGTACAAGAGAAAAAAAGAGGAGGAAAGAAATGAGTGTGAAAATCCCAAAACTTCCTTGTAAAAGCTGTTGTCTAGGCAAATAGCCATGAGCTCACAGCTCCTTCCTGATGAAGGAAGAGTATTTAAACAGTTTCTTTCCAAATCCCAGTTAAAATGAATGTTTCCAACCCTGGTCCTGGTGTCTCACTGCCATATGGGCGCCCCAGATCAGCTGTCAGGTAGATTGTTCCTTGTCCATCCACTGGCATGGTGGCAAGGGAGGAGTGTGGGGAAGAAGTTGGGAGAAGTATGCCGGTCTTGTGGTAGACAAGGGATTGTGAGGCAGTGAGAGAGAGGCAGAGCATGGGGTGTCCTGAGGGACTGCCAGGCACCTGCATGGGATGTTCAATCCAGCAAGAGACCAAGCTGAGCTCCCTCTTGAACCTTCATCCCTGGCAACCTCTCCTCAGCCACCCCATGGAGCCCCTGGTGTATCCCTGGGTGATGAAGACATGGGATATTTGACCCACACAAAATTCCTATTGGCAGCAAACAGAAGGAGCTGCTTCAGTGGGGCTGGATACCAGAGGGACACTGGTTCTCATGTCCAGCGGGAGAGGCTCCAGTGCATGAGCTGTGCACCTCTCCCACGCCCACTGCTTCTGCACGAGGTGCTGCAGCCAAGCGCCTGGTGGGGAGAAACCAAAACAAATGATTCACTGCTATTAAACTGCTCCTAGGATCACAGGGACGTGGAGCAGGCAGTGATGGAGGCTTGCAAAACCTTACCTGCCTCCCAACCAGCTAACCCTATTTAGATTCCAATCTCGCTCAACCTGAAATTCTGGCATCGGGTGCGGACCCACAGCTACATGGAAGTGGGCAGTCAGCCTGAGTGAGGGCAGAACTGTGAACACACTTGGTCAGCTCTGGGTGGCTAGGGCCATCCCTATTATTCCTATTTTCCTCAGGGGAAATTAAGCTTGGAGAGACAGGGCAATGCTGTAATGGTCAGACAGGCAGAACAAAGCAACCTCCTCTCTAAGCTCCATTTACCAGATGTGAATCTATTGTCTCAGCCCTAGGGCCATAACACCCCCCTCTCCATCACAACCATCATGAGTTGAGCAAAAATTCTGTAGCAAGTCACTTATTGCTAAAGAAAAGTGCTTGATATCAGGTAAAGTCTTTAAAAAAATAATTCACCCCAATCATTTTTTACCTCTTTCCCAGATTTCAGGTGCATCCAAACATGGATTGCATCTCAGCTATGTGTTTCAAATGCAACGTGTTCATTACACATATAATTGTTCTTGCTAAAATGTTATCCAGGCCTCCTAATTGCTATGGCAGGCCAAGTGCAGAAGAGTGCTGCAGAGCCTCCTGCATTCTGCAGGGATTAAAATCAGAACTTGATCATGAAGGAAACTAAAAGAAAGAAAAAGGAATTGCTGCCAAACTAACTTCCTTGTCCATCCAAAAGGAAAGATATTTTGTCAACGTGCAATTTCTTTAAATGGACTTTTTAACCTATCCTGGTGTTCAGATGCATTTCCTCAAAGCACCAGCAGAGCCAGGCTTCCATCATCCTTGAGCAGGCAAGGCTGGCTGGTAGTGGCACCTCAAAACTGTGCTGATAGCCAAGGTCAGAGTCAACCCTTGGGCTGACATGGCTCTGCTTCTACCAGGTGTGGTTGATTCTGCCATGTGTGT
The DNA here is from genome assembly GCA_013390025.1 of Pitta sordida. Taxonomy (NCBI): domain Eukaryota; kingdom Metazoa; phylum Chordata; class Aves; order Passeriformes; family Pittidae; genus Pitta; species Pitta sordida. The sequence goes on from WEKX01008869.1 coordinate 119,647, forward strand.
GCCTCTTACCCTCACTGCAGTCTCAGAGTGGGGCACAACATGATGATGGAGGAAGGGGCTTGCTAGGCTTTGTACTGCCTTGTTTGGTAAAGAAACGTGGTGAACTCTCAATGCACCTTAGTGTCATAATTGCAGGGGCCTGGACCAGTTTAACAGTGTGGGTATAACCAGAACTGTATATTCTATACCCTCTATGTCATTTCTGATGGACTGTTAATAATCAATAATTGGTAGCAGCTGCCCAGGGCACACCTCACACCCCAGACTACAATACATAAGGAAAGAGATAAATCTTGAGAGGCAAGGGACTGTCTCTTTTCACACCAATAACTGGGAGGCATTAACACCTTTACACCCAGTTGGAGGGGTCCTCTCTCCTAATGGACCCAGCTGCACTGGCACAATAGGCAGTTACAATGGCCTAGATCATCAAAGAGTCCAAAAATACCCCAGGACTTACAGAGTTAAACCACCCTTTGTGAAACTCTCTGCCCTTGGGGGGAAGTACTGGGGCTTCCCAGCTGAATTTGGGCATATACCTATAATCTTCGCATTTTGGGACTTGGGGTACCACTCCTCATATCCAGAGGAACAGAACTTCAAGAGAACTGTGCCACTCTTGATGAGACCATCGTCCTAACAGGTCTCCTTTCCTTCTGCTTTGCACCCAGGGGGTCCTAGCTGTGCTCAGCACAAGAGCTGACAAGCACCATGCTGTTCTTGCCCCAGGATGCTGGGTTGTATTTTGTCCTTGTGGATCGAAGCTAGTTTTACCTTGTGTCATGTGTATGTATTATAATCTTTTTGGTAAATTGGTAAATTGTAGCTCTGACTTGTGGTCTCTCTAAATTGGGTTCTTTTCTCAAGCTGTTTTACTTTTAAACCAGCACACTTAGAAAGGGCAGCACTTTCCTCTTCAGCACCTGCCCATGTTCTCCCCAGCTTTACCCCCTCATGACTGGGATGGACTGTCATGACTGCCACTTTCCTCCTGCCAAGACCAATATGGTGTCACTTAGTGAAGAGAGCTGATGTCCCTCAGCAGAAGAAAGCACCTGCAGCATCACCAGGCAGGCGTGTTTCTCACATGGGAGCTGCCCTGGGTCTGTCTCCATTTTCCCGGTAGAAGTGGCTCAGCACTAGCAGGGTGTGGAACAGCGCGTGCACATTGCAAAAGCAACTACCGCGCAGTTAATGGCAGAAGTAGAAGGCTGGAGGGCTGCGTGCTGTGCCATTCAGCTCAGCGCATGCTGCAGAAGCATTCATTCTGTGGCTCTGACTGTGCTGTGAGGCACTGCTGCCGAAGGGAAAAAGGAAAAATAACCCATTATACATTGAATAAATTCCGTCTTGATTCCATCTGCCCTGGACATGTCAGCGAAAAGCTGGGCAGGAGTGTGAAGATGTGCCAAATGTGGGGCACAGTTGCTGAGTACCTGCATGATGGGTCAAAGTCAAAGAATGGGAGGGGTGACGGACAGGACCTTTGCACCAGCATGAAGATATCAGACAGAGGAACTGAGACTGGCGGCAGCAACTAAGCTGCACAGAGTCTTTACAGTAACTCCACTCAGGCGCAGGCAGCATATCTACTGCTTCACCCCCAGTGCTGAAATGATGTGCCATGTTGGCATACGCTTGCATTTGCCCTGGGCAGCAAGGGTAGGCACGTAGCTTAGGTGTGCCTAGAACCTGTCCGGGGTCATATTCACTCCTCTGAATACAGTGGGAAGGGATGAGAGAGAGGACAGGGGAAGAGAAGAAGTTTTGTTTTACTGAAGCCTTAAGGATTTTCCCTGTAGTATGGTTTAAATCATAGCTTATGTAGTTTTAAGTCTTAAGAAATCATCACCACACAGTGCTATGGGACAAGGTATGGTCTTTCTTCTCTGTATATGAATTGAGGATGAGAAAAATATTACCCTGGGCCAGAAGGCAGCACAGTGTTAGGTTCCATGAAAGGGTCTGTCAGGTCCAGACCCTTTTTCTCTACCCTTGTGCTGGTTTTTGTTAGGCTGCTCACCAGTTGCTAGGGTTTTCTTTTTGTTTTGCTTCAGTCATTTTCACTGATGAGAGCATCTGCTGCCATCTGTGCCTCCCCCTCCTTCCCCCAGCAGGGCTGTGCACTGCCATGGTCTGCCTGCAGAGCCAGGCACTCTTCACTGTCCAACCTGCCCCACGTATCTGGGGATGGAGAGGAGGGAAGAGGCAGCTCCATCTGTGCCCTGCTCTTCCCCTGTATCTGCTGACCAGATCTAACTGCTTCAATTGCACCGATCACAGGATGCCCACAGTGCCAAGGTCCCAGAACCTGGGTGCAGTGAGGCTGCAGTTTTTCTCTGAGAAGCCGTCAATACATGAGGCAGTGTTGGAGGGGAAAACACAGGTGAAAGGGCTTCGGTAAGGTCACTCAGGATGGCAGCACATGGCTCGAAAGAGCTGCTACTTGGTGGACATATGAGTCTGCTTCCTGGCCCAAGGAGTGCCTGGGAAGCAGGGTTATGATGCTACAACTCGGTGTTGGCTTTTGCTGGTAGATTACACACCCCACAGAAGAATAGGGGTTGCCATTTACATCTCTCTCTGTTAGTTTGGGTATCCAGGCTGAGGGCTGATCTGGCCCTGACTCACCACTCTTTGCCTGCATGCCTGGCAACTCACCCTTGGCAAGGGAACTGGCAAATGCTGCACTGGGCTGGGAGGTCCTTACCTGAATTGGCTCCATCTTGCCATGTTTATTACTGCCAGCCCGTAGATAAAGGAGAGTTGTGGGGTGACGTTTACCAACCAAACCCAAACCAGTTCACCCCAGCTAGGATTCGATGTGCTCTTATCTTCAAACTGGTTCGGTGGCATTTGAGCAGGGGTGGCATCACTGAGCCCTGCGTGGCAGCTGGGGCAGAGGCTCCGGTGAGTGCCGAGGCTGGCATGAGGCAGGGTCTGCTCATACGCACTGTTTGGCCCCCAGCCACCTTTCCCTGCGCCTGGGCCCTCTCCTGACACACGCGCCCCAGGCGGCATGAAGGGGCCGTCCCTGCGGGAGTCTGGGGACCCGCTCCTGGCTGGTTTTAGGGCGCAGGAGCCACTCTTACTCCACAACTGCTGCTTGCATAAGCCAGCGCTTGCCCTGTGTAGGGGCTCGCAACTTCCCGGACGTAGGGCTTGGGGCGGGGAGCCCCGGAGAAGCCTGGATGGACCTCCGCCCCCTGCCAGGCACAAGGTGTACCCGGAGCCTCCCGCGGGGCTGGGCGGCAGGTGCTGGTCGCGGTGGAGCGGTGTGAGGGGGCCCTCTGCCTGCCCTCCGCAGCAGGGCAGCTCCAGCTCCTGCTCCTCCCTGACCTCTTCCTGCGTGCTGGGGCTGCCCGCAGGGTCTCCGCGAAGCCATTTCGTCGCCGGCCTAAATGAACCCCGTCCCGCAGCATCTCCTGCCCGGACGAGGGTGCCCCAGTCTCTCTCCAAACGCTTTTCAGCTACCAGAGGCAAAACCTGCGTGTTTTGGGCACAATGGCACAATGTTGCCTAATACGGAACAATCGCTCCCCTCCTTCCCCGTATCTCGCCTCGAGCAAAAGGAAAAGCAAAAAAGCAATGCTCATCAAGCTGTCAGGCTCAGTTTCCTGAAGGAATCCAACTGAATCTCTATATGGCAATGAGACCATCTCAAAAGATGCTTCTCAAGCAGCATTCGGTTGTTCTTCTCTCCCACCCCCTCCTCTCAGTTTTCCTTCCCGTCGCTGAGTGCAACAGAGGCTCCAGCTTCGCAGCCAAAAAAAGGTGCGATTTGGAGAGCGTGGTGCGACGTTGAGTGGCAGAAGTGAAAAGGCAGAGAAGCAACTCTTGAAAGCCTGCCTTCTGCTGCGGCGGGTGTCCGCCTTGGCAAAACCCGAACTTCCAGAATTTTCTTGCAAAACTAAAAAAAAAAAAAAAAAAAAAAAAGCAATTAGATGACTTGTAGGATTTGGCTGCTGCTTTTCTTTCCCTTGTTCCCTCAAAATGGAAAAAAAAAAAAAAGTTTGTTCTTTCACTTGACAGCACAGTTGGTGCAATCTGGGATGTACTTGCCTAGACAGTGTATGAGGATGCAGTTTTGCTGTTTCAGTTTGGGGTTCCATGACACTGGCAAAATAAAATGAATGCTGCATACCTGGATGCTGCTGCACTTGGAAGACTCCTGCACGAATAAATTACTTTTTTTTCTCTCTCCTAAGGAAGCTTGGAAATTTACATGTCCACCTCACTTTCCTCATTATGGATGTGCTTTCCTCAAGCTGTGAGTTTGAAGGACTTCATTAAAGTGAAGGGAGACCACAAAGAGAGAGGAAGGGAGAGCACAGGGGCTTTACCCCTCACCCCAGGGCTGCAGACGAAGCCAAGGCGAGGGTTTTGGTGGAGCTGACCATCTACCTGGGGATCATCTCATCCTCCAGCCACAGGATTACTGCATGTCTCTCTGCTACCCTGTTCTTGTCCAAGGCAGGTCCAGGTGGATCTCTGACCTGCCACAGCACAGAGGTTTCACTTCCTACAACATGGACAACAAATAATAAATATGGTAGTTACTAATAATAGCCCTCCCTCTCTATCCCTGATGGTTTATACATGCAAAAATGCTGCAGAGTCAGTTCAATATTCTCCCTGGTTCATTAAAGCAACATCCATTTTCCTGCAGATAAGATGGTCTGTCTGGGGAAGGGATGATGGTAACTCATTTGTCACACTTGTTAAATGTAGAAAAGGCTGCCTTTGGGTCACTTCCAGTTTTGTGTCAGCTCGACCTTTATCTGAGCACCCCCATTTCTGCATACCAAGCAGGGTGGCTCTCATCTGTGTAGCCCAGGGGATAGGGACACTGGCATTGTCCCCAAAAGATTTTCTAGAGTTGGGGGAGGATGTCTGAGTGCAAAAGCACTTGCAGCATGCCTCCAGTGAGTCCCAGCTCGTAGAAAGGAACACACTCGTTATTCCAAGAGGTGCCAGGCACATTGATCCCACAGTAATCTAAGACTGTGGCTTTAAGCCCCTGGTATTGCATGTGTGGTCACCCTGTTTGAATTACCCAGAAGCCCAGCCAACTGGGTTTGTGTTTGGGCTGCTAATCTTGAGAGGTGCAATGGGCAGCTGGATGGTGAAGCATAAGAAGCTAAGATGTCAGATACAGCCAATGTGAGCTTGATGCGTATTGGAGGGGAGGGAAAGGAGATGTATAACCTCATCTCTTTGCTTCTCCTAATTTCGGAGAATTTTGGTCTTGCCTAAGCTAACGCTGTCTCAGTGGGCTTTAATTTGCTCCAATTATCATGTGCTCACTTAAGGTGGCTGCAATGTGAGTCATTTTGTCTGTACCCTCTTTGGAGGTATTGGCATTGTGACAGGCCACCTCCTTCATCTGCCTGAGACAAGGACTGAATATAGCCGCTAGATATGTTAGGATGGAAATGCTGATGGCTGTGACTGCTCAGGTCTTGCTTCAGGGAAGAGAGTAAGGAGCATCCAAGAGAGGTTGGAAAGAGTTTTGTCCTCTTGGTAACTGCTCATAAAGAAGCTTATGGCTAAGATACTTCAGGGCAACATGTACTTTGTTGCAAAACAGACTTCTGATCTGGTCTGGTGCAGAAATATCCTCCAGCCAGTGTGCAGCAGGGAGGTGTGCAGGTCCTTCTGCTCATAGCTCCTCCCATAAATTAACTCCAGGATGGCATTAAGGTGTGGAGACCTGAGAAGGAAAGGTTACATCTCCTAAGGCTTTCAGGGAAGCATCCTCACGGTCTGCCCCCACATCTCACTACGGCACACCCCTCACTGAGTACAGCCCAGAGATAGCCTGATTTAACCATTTACTCAGCAGATGATGAACTGTCCCGTGACAGCCTGTCTGCATTCCCCCTCTCTTGCTTCACCGTCACTTTCCTGGTGGGTGGAAAGGTGGATGATGTTCTCTTCTCCCAGTTCCATGACTGGTCTGCAGTGACGGGTATCCCTTGGCATGAAGTCATCTTACAGCTGGAAAAAGATGTGGCAGCTATGGCAGATGAGATGAGATGAAGGCTCAGAGGGGCTGAAAAGCTGTAGTTTAGTCCTGGTCTTGCCATTCAGTTGTGGTGTTTTCAAGTCAGGGTGTGTTGATTTGCAGACTAGAGGCAGCTGTAGGCAGCTATCAGGAAGGGCTCTGAGCTCCTGCCTCATTCAGTGGCAAATGCACATTGTCTTTGAATCTGGTTCTTGGTAAGGACCCTGGGAAGTGCTGCAGTAGCAGCAGGCTCAGACTGCAGAGATTTATTGCTGTTTTCAACATTGGTCTGAGCAGGAGAGGGGGGACCTGCCCACTTAGCTGCCTTTGCCTGCTTGCCATTGATCTTCCATCATGGGAGTCACTGAGGTCTCTGCTCTGAAATCTGGATCTGCGCTCTCCTTCATGGCTGCATGCGGCCCTGACCTGGAGCAGCATCCTTCACTCCTGCTTTAAATCTCTCCCAAGCAGCTGCTGGTGACATTCACATTTTCTCTTGCCAGCCCACAAACACCAGAAGCCCAGACCTCCCAAGGAAGGAATTAACTCACCAGCATCACATATCAGAGGTATCTCTTTATTGACTGTTTACAGAAATACAGTAGCACTCCAGGTAGGTGGCTTAGGCGAGTTCTCCAGGGTGTGCCTTCCTTCTCAGCACTGCTGGGAGATCCCAAGGAGAAACCTGCCCTTGAACACTTTGGGGTTTCTCTAGAGGCTTTGGGGCTCCCCAGCATGAACTTCCTAACACCCTCAGCTCTCCAGGGGTTGAGAGTTGTTTGAACGAGTGGATGAAATTCAAGAGAAGGAAAAGAAACCCCCTTAAGCTGGGAAATGGTGAGGAGGTCTGAACACACCTGATATGTTGTGAGACAGCCCTGCTGTGGCCCTCATCCATCACTGTGTGTGTCTCCAGCTCCACAGGATCCCACTGCTCCCAGAGCACAGCTGTCTGCCCACTAGGTGTACGTCACTGGGCTTTGCACACTCTTTTCACACAGCTTGTTGGCCATAAAATAAATATTTCTTGTTCTATTTTTGTCCCTGTACATTTGTGAGAGTGAAATTCTTTCCTATAGCAGTTCACATACCATTTTGGGGCAGGAAGGGTATGCTCAGCTGGGTTGATAAACTAATTTAACTTTTATTTATGTATTTAATTGACTCTTTTGCTTTCTTTTTTTGCAATCAAGGTGTAGTGGTTGGGTTTTTTGTGTGTCCTTGCTACAAGAAACAACTGCAGACACTTCTGGCAAAGAGGCATTTTGGCGGCAGCTGCTGCTGTTGGCCTCACTCTAGTAGTCAGTGAGAGGGTATCGCAGGAAAATGAAGATAAGGATGATACAGAAGGTGGCAAGAGCTGAGCTGGTGATGTTAAAAAGCCGGGCTGTCTTGGCATCTTCAACTGCTCCATTTAAGTCATTGAGTAGTTTCTTATCCCGAACCTGAGAAAAAAAATAATGAAATAAACTAATTGCAATATGTATGAGAGACGTAGGTTGGTTCAAGCAACACCCACAAAACCCAATGCACCTGTACATGGTTACAAGTACACTAGATGAGGGCTGGGCTGTGCCTCTGTATTCAAATGCTTGGGGTGCCATAAAACACCCTGAGGCGAGGTTTGCACCCTGTCTCTGCTATGGGTTGAGCTTGTGAAGCGAAGCACTGTAATACCTGCGGGCTGGAAATTCCAGAGAGTGGAGAAGACCTGGAAGAGGGATCAATCGCTGTTATCAAGCAGGCAAACCATGTCCCTGTGGTCCCTGGAGTGGAGAAGTATAATTTTCAGCCTGAGGGTACACAAGGCAACTGAGATGCCATTCAGCATCCCAGGCACATGGGCACTAAAGCACATCCCCCCACCATGTCATAGCCCCCTGGCCCTGCAGCACCAGGCTTTGGCTCACCTAGCCTGCAAGTAAGAAGACTGGCTGCCATTTTGATGTGCATCTCCATGCCTCCATCTGCACTGAGGGGCTGAGCAGGTGAAGCCTGGCACGGCATCCTACTGCAGCTCCAGGGTTGCGCACAAGCCTCCAGCATATTAAGTAGTCCTGGGTTAATGAGTTCCTTTCCTTTTGCAGGTCTTACGCAGCTTGTGTAGTCTCTGCCACAGGCAGTTCTCTATTCTGACAGCACAGTCTGCTCCTTTTAAAATCCTGCAGGCTGAGACTTTCATGAGCTTGTCTTGGGGTAGCTCTGCAGTGTATGGCAATGATTGTGCAGGTCCATATCTCTGGCCCGTCCCCACCTCCTTCAGCCTGCCAGGCAGTGCATGACACCGGCAGGCAGTGATGTGACTGACAGGCAGTGATGGCATTATCAGGCAGCAGATGACATTGCCGGGCAGCAGATGGCACTGCAAGGCAGCAGATGGCACTGCCAGGCAGCGATGGCATTACCAGGCAGCGCATGGCACGGCCAGGCAGCAGAAGGCATAGCCAGGCAGTGCATGGCACTGTGTGGCAATGATGGCATTGCAAAGCAGCAGATGGCAAAACCAGGAGCGATGCCACTAGCAGGCAGGGATGGCACTATGAGACAGTGGATGGCACAGCCAGGCAGCTGACGGCACCAGCAGTAGCTCTGCAGTTTGATCACAGCACATGGGGGGTCAAGCTCCATCTCATCCTAGCAGGGATATGTCCCTGTCCCCAAGCTGCCCATTCAGCCAGCACTCAGGCAGCTGGACCCCAAGAATGTGCCATGAAAGGACTAGGAGACTTGACTCCTTGTCCCTTTCCTGTATCCAGGCAGAGTGCTCGACTCCACTGCTTGCTCTTGGGTGGGAGCTGTGTGCTTTTTACAGCATGTCCTGCTCCTGGCAGTGAAAGGCCCACTGGGAACTGCCAGCCGGATGCTAGATGTTGGTGGCAGGTTGCAAAAACCAGCATCAGAGTCATACAGAGGAATATTAAAAGGCTGTTATCGACCAGGAGCTTTCTGAAAAGACTCTGCGATGGATTCAGACCATGTCTTATGGACTTTTTCTCTCTTTCTCTTGCAGTGCTTACCCATGGGACTGTTCTGAAAGCCTTCTGCTGGATATCAGGAAGGGTTGCTGAACCCCTTGTTCCCATTGAGCCATACTGGTTCACAGGGCCTCCAAAACCACCTCTCAGACCCTCAGACAATGTTCCTCTCTTCTAGCACACCAGTGAGGACCTCTTCACACAAGCAACCCCTGATCTTCCTTAATCCCAGACTGTGGGTAGGGAGGCTGCTGTTAGCATGAGGCCCACAGGACCCAGTGCTGCCAGACACACGAGCAAGAATGTTTTCATTCTTGTATTAAATCTTACAGTGCTGTGTCCTTGGCATCTGATGTGCCCTGCTCCTGAGAGCTGGGACTATCCACCCATCACTCTGCTGCTAAGTGCTCAGCTCAGCATTCTTTTGGGATCAAAAGAGGGGACAGTCACAAACTGCACATGGCCCTGTGGCATGCCTGGGTGGAGCTCTCAGCAGTGGAGATGATCTCTGGGAAGGCAGCAAGCTGGAAGCATGGGAGCCCACATGCCTTTTTGTGTCAGCTGAATGTCCGCGATGACTCACATTTGAAATTATTCTGTAACTTTAGCATCCACCCAAAAATACCTGGGCTCAGCAGTGCCAGGCATGTGGCACCTCCTCACCCACTGGTGAGATGCAAGGAGGTCCCTAAAGCCAGAGCCCCAGGGATCCTGGATTCAGACCAGAAATCCTGCCTGCTGCTCCCCGCAGACTCTTTGAAGCTCTCACATACTTTCCTCTTCCCAGCAGTGGGGCTGCCTCAGGCAAAACCTACATGGAGCAAACGCCTTTTGCCCCTTCCTCCACTCTAACCCAGTTGCTGTTGGGAAAATTTTCTCTCTGCTGCAGGCAAGCCAGTGTTTGCCATCAGTGTTTGCCAGGCAGACAGAGGTTTCTCCGGCAGACCGGCGTGGCTGGTCTCTGCAGCCCTCCCACAGCCAAGCCAATTTACCTTTGTGGGACCAGTTCATCTTGGCCCCAGGAACTCTCTCCTACTCCTTGTCTCCTGTTCCTCCTGTCCCTGGGGCACCCTACCACCTTAATTTCCATTCCCCAGTCTTCTCCCAGTGTGCTGGAGGTTCCCCAGACTGCTGTCCCAGCAGCCCCTCTCAGTAGCGTCTCCCACCTGACACCAGCTCAAACTCACGATGGGTTCTTTAGCCCTTTCCCATGACACACTTCACCAGCACCTCTCCTTGTCTTTCTCATGGCTCTCCCTTTGGACCGACTCCAGTCCTGCTGCTGGTTGCTGAGCATCTGTAGTGAGGGATCCCTGGAGCTGCCCTCTCCTCAGTACCACCATTTCCCCACAGTTTCTTTTTTCGTCCCTTCCAACTCGTCTCCTTCCTGTTGTTTGGGCCCAAATGATGGTATGATGGCAGCCTTTGACTCCTATGAAAGGGCACCCAACTGTCTCCTCTCCTTGCACTTCCAGATGGTTCTACCCACTCACTCCTGCCAACGTGGAGTTCTGCCTGCATTCCCTAGCTCCAGCAGCCCCCTGCCCTTTCCCTTCCCTAGCTCCACAGCGGCTCTTCTCTGGCTGCTCTGGCCTTGGTCACATGGAACCCACATCCTCACTGAGTCCTTGATCGTCTTCCTCTCCTCCTTTGGCATTTCACCATGCTTCAGTGAAATGGCTTCAGTGGTCACTCCCCTGCAAATCATCCCTAACTGTCTATTATCATTTATATTGCAGCAGAACCTCTAAGTGCCAGACAAATGTAATAGTCCCTGTGGCACACAAGCACAGCGAAAAGGAGTTTCTCCTTACAAACCACACACAGCTCCAGCCTCCCACATCTCCCCAGGGCAGCCTCGCCTCTTTTTGCATAGCCTTGCACCCTCAGATGCTTCCAGATGTCTCTGTTTAGAGTCCTGCTGTGGCAACTGAGCCGGTCTGTGGAGTTCTCCTGGAGAGCAGATGAGTGTTTCAGCTCCTTCCCTGCTTTGCCTTAAAGGAGATGCTGGTGTCTTCCTGACAGCCCAGCCCCAGCTTTTCCTATTTTCGTGCTCCTGTGGCCATCATCAACATAATGTGCTGGCTGCTGATGCACAAGCTTCTGGGAGCCCTGGAAGCTGCTTTCTTCCATAGCTGATGAGATGAAGCATGGTGAGGGACAGGTCCTCAAGGTCACAAGGCTGAACCTCCACTTCAGACCCAGGTGTGATGTTTTCTTATTCACAGGCTCTTCTCATCATAACTTTGACCTTCTCATCTTGCCTAAAATTAGATGGGGATTTTTGGCCCTGCTTTGCACTGAGATGACTTGTGTGTGAGGATAATTACATCTGCTGACAAGTGGGGTTTTCCTGGGCAAACCACTCTATGTGGTGGCCTCTTTGGATATCCCACCCTGGACAAAGCACAGCTCACCTCTGATACAGCTTGGCAACTTACACATTTTCTTCCTTCTTTTGTGCCTGTCCTTACATGAAACAAAGCCAGCTGTCATACTCTAACGTGTAAACCTTTCTACTCTTCCACCAGCAAAAGGCAGCGGTGGCCTTGCCATACATCCATGCTTGCCCGTCACCTCCCACTGCTCTCCTTGTCCTCCAAAATCTCAGTTTCAATATGTCCTCCCACACCTCCAGAACGCCAGCACCCAAGGGTTCTTGCTCTCCTCCCTCTGATCACCATCCTCTGCCCTTTCTTGCCTTGAGGTTTTACCTTCTTCTTCCTCTCCAAGTGCTCCCCTTGGCTCCTTCTCCCTCTCCCTTCCCCAGTAGTCACCTCCCCTCTCTCTGCCCTGAAGCTCAGCCCCTCTGGTTTTTGGGAGCAGTGAACTTGCTGCTGTACTAAAAAGTGCTGCCTCAGCTTACAGAAGGAGACAAATGGTTTGTTGATAACTAGGCTAATGAGGCTGTATTTAAGGCAGCCTGGCAGTCCACAGCTGATCATCAGGAAACCAATTTCTATGCAGAGCTCTGCGTCCCTACACATAAGGAGCTCTGCATGGGATCCTTGTTTTTATTTGCTCTGTGTATTGCTCAAGAGCTCTCCACCCCATGTACCTCCACCACACTGGCACTGGGTCACAGGGTTGTCACCCCTGCATTTCACCCACTTCCAGAAACCATTGCTCCTACTGAAAAACAGGCTGAGAGCCTGACTAATATGGAGGGTGCGGCAACTTCTCTGCTTCTTTGGGTTAATAAATAGCTATGGATTTGTGCTGATTTGCTTCCACTTGAAACAGGCAAGATCAACAAGTGGCAGGAGGGGAAGGCAAACAGTTGTGCCAAGAGCTGTGTGCTAAGGGCTGGGCAGAAAGCTGGTAAGAGAGCTTGACATATTTCTGTGACTTCAAGGGGCAGGAAAGCTCTTCAAGCACCATTGTGGGCTGCTGGTGGGGGTTAAAAAGTGAGCAGGGCTTCTTGGTATCTTCATCTCTATACAGCCACAGTGAGGCATCCATACCACGGCTCATCTCAGATCCCAGCTCCTCTGATCTACTGCCTCATGGCATAACGGGTACTGAGAGGGACTTGGCTCACCCCGTCCAGAGACAGACCTCCTAATGACTGAAGCAAGATTTCCTGCCACCAGGCACTGATGCATCCTTCATTATTGCTTGGAGCTGGGAAAGAGGGAGGGAGGAAGGGAGCTGCTGAATATCAAGCCACAACATTTGCTACTGATCAAAACCAACTAAATCTAAAGTGTTGCTGTTGGAGCAATCCTCACATCTGTGGTGGGCTGGGGTTAAGGTTGCTTTAGGGTTTCTAACTTCTCTGGGCCTGCTGTTGATCTCTTCCTCCCCAGCATCCCACACACACAGTTAGATGCGAGTGTCTTATTTGCACTCCAGGAGTCTGCCATTGAGAAACCTGAGATGCCAGAAATGACCCGTGGAGGGATACATGGTGGGACACTGTTGCAGCCCCGTCAGCTGTATCTGCTGAGGATCTGGCTCACTATGGGTATAAATAAAGATGAGGCATGCTGTTACACTCTTGTTCAGAATGCTGGGCCAGAATGTCTGTCACACAGACGACTTGGCTTGGATGTCACAGTCTCTGCCTTCACCTGACGTCATGTGTTTCTTTCCTTGTAATTCTTTGGTACGGGAGTGAGGTGTTGGGGCATTTTTTAGTAAATGGTGGTCACCATGAAATAACATTTTCCTGCAGAAAGAAGTGTAGAAGGCTGTAGCTCGTGTGCAAGAGGCCAGTCAGACATGTTTGTTTTCCCAGATGTGGCTGAAACCAATAAAATAGGGCATGGGGAAGGAGACAGCTTTAAGGTAATATTCAAGTGTACCAAGCATATATCTGGCTTCTGATGTAGGCATTATATTGCTGAAATCAGTGGAAATATGAAGGTGTGCTAAGATATATACAGAAACATCTTGTGGACTTGGGACACAAAGGAAGTACTGCTTTATTAACAGTATGAATCTGTGAAAAGCAGATGACCTTTATGACAGGGAATTAAAAATGCTATTTCTGGTAATGAAAACAATAATCCCTGAAGTTGCTAGATGTTTCAGTTATTTAAAGGAAATGTAAAAACTGTAATCCAGGAACCACTTAATGGCATCAGTGAACTCATGGCCCTTCAGCCAGAAAACCTGTGCTCCATTGGCCCAGGGCTCTGCCATCAGGGGTCCTAGCATGGGGTCAGGGAATGAAAGCTGCTGCTCTACTCTCCTCACTCCCACAGCACCTTAGTCAGTCTCTTCAGAACACAGACATCCTAGAAAGGCTGAGACTTAAATATCTACTGGTCAGTTGTCCTTACAATTAATTGCAGAGGGACAAGATAAGTCTGTTTAAAGGGACATCTGTGGCATCTGTTTAAAGTGGCATTTCTTGCTCCTGCTTTCTCTGAACTTCTGGGAAAAACATTATTGATGGTAAAAGAGACGAAAATGTACTTCTGGAGAAGTGACCCTAGCATCCAGCCTGGCCAAGATGTTGTGAAGGTGTATGCAGTAGTTGTGAGTGAGGATCCTGCTTTTCTGAACAAGTCAGCCTTCCCCAGGACAGACCTGCTACTGCCTTCGTATCCCTGTTGCCTCTCAGCACCATCCCAACAACAGCTCATGAGAGCACTCAGCATCCCTTTTGCCACTTGTTAGCTCTGTCCTCTGCCTCTGAGGGACATTTTGTTTCTATGTTCCCCTTGTTACAGTCACAGCCACTGGGGAGCACCAAGACAAGAGCAGAGTTATTTATACCCGCTCAGCATTACCTCCGTTTGGGTACCGCGGTTACATCTGATCAGCTACTGCCTCAGTCCAAAAGCTGAGCCTCAGTTTTGACAGCCATCTTCTGTTTTGCTTTTCCTGATTTGGAGCAAATTTGCCCATTTGGTTTCCCTCGCTACCACTTCTTCTTTTCGTGCTGGCGTTTATGTTCTCTAGATCTTTGCAGGCAGATGCTGAGCCCATACATCTGCTCCGGCACAAGGCCTTCTTGGGTTACTTCTGGGCTTTGACCTTCCTTCCACCCTGTGTCAAGGACAGTGAAGGGTCCAGCCTCTGAAAACTTTGCAGGTGGTGGGCCCTACTCGGTCCTACCGCCGGGGGATGGGTCACTCTTGTCCTTGAGCTGTCCTGCTCCCACTGCTGCAGCGGCAAGGGACCACATCTACTCAGATACTCATTGTAGCCCCTTCCAAGGGAAAGATGTCAGTTGTTAAAGCACAATATGGATGACAAGAGGTTTAAAAAATGAGGAAGCCAGTTTCTTCCCTTGCTGACTAAAGGAGTAGGAGGTGTTAAGTGATTCTCTCATGTCAGGCTGCTGCTGACTGGATTTGCCCTTTGGTCAATCCTGCTTGTGGTGATGCTTTGCCTCAGCATGATTTAGGTTATTAAATGCCTCCCCCAGACAGCAGTGAAGTCTGCTGCACTGCCAGTGGATGGATGCTTGCCTCTTACCTGGGGCAAGGGGAAACTGAGGCAGACACCTCAGTGCCAGTGTTGGGTGAGCCTGGGACACAGGTCCACAGACTTGTCCCCAAGCCTTTCTGATGGAGACTCTGNCAGATGGCACTGCAAGGCAGCAGATGGCACTGCCAGGCAGCGATGGCATTACCAGGCAGCGCATGGCACGGCCAGGCAGCAGAAGGCATAGCCAGGCAGTGCATGGCACTGTGTGGCAATGATGGCATTGCAAAGCAGCAGATGGCAAAACCAGGAGCGATGCCACTAGCAGGCAGGGATGGCACTATGAGACAGTGGATGGCACAGCCAGGCAGCTGACGGCACCAGCAGTAGCTCTGCAGTTTGATCACAGCACATGGGGGGTCAAGCTCCATCTCATCCTAGCAGGGATATGTCCCTGTCCCCAAGCTGCCCATTCAGCCAGCACTCAGGCAGCTGGACCCCAAGAATGTGCCATGAAAGGACTAGGAGACTTGACTCCTTGTCCCTTTCCTGTATCCAGGCAGAGTGCTCGACTCCACTGCTTGCTCTTGGGTGGGAGCTGTGTGCTTTTTACAGCATGTCCTGCTCCTGGCAGTGAAAGGCCCACTGGGAACTGCCAGCCGGATGCTAGATGTTGGTGGCAGGTTGCAAAAACCAGCACCAGAGTCATACAGAGGAATATTAAAAGGCTGTTATCGACCAGGAGCTTTCTGAAAAGACTCTGCGATGGATTCAGACCATGTCTTATGGACTTTTTCTCTCTTTCTCTTGCAGTGCTTACCCATGGGACTGTTCTGAAAGCCTTCTGCTGGATATCAGGAAGGGTTGCTGAACCCCTTGTTCCCATTGAGCCATACTGGTTCACAGGGCCTCCAAAACCACCTCTCAGACCCTCAGACAATGTTCCTCTCTTCTAGCACACCAGTGAGGACCTCTTCACACAAGCAACCCCTGATCTTCATTAATCCCAGACTGTGGGTAGGGAGGCTGCTGTTAGCATGAGGCCCACAGGACCCAGTGCTGCCAGATACACGAGCAAGAATGTTTTCATTCTTGTATTAAATCTTACAGTGCTGTGTCCTTGGCATCTGATGTGCCCTGCTCCTGAGAGCTGGGACTATCCACCCATCACTCTGCTGCTAAGTGCTCAGCTCAGCATTCTTTTGGGATCAAAAGAGGGGACAGTCACAAACTGCACATGGCCCTGTGGCATGCCTGGGTGGAGCTCTCAGCAGTGGAGATGATCTCTGGGAAGGCAGCAAGCTGGAAGCATGGGAGCCCACATGCCTTTTTGTGTCAGCTGAATGTCCGCGATGACTCACATTTGAAATTATTCTGTAACTTTAGCATCCACCCAAAAATACCTGGGCTCAGCAGTGCCAGGCATGTGGCACCTCCTCACCCACTGGTGAGATGCAAGGAGGTCCCTAAAGCCAGAGCCCCAGGGATCCTGGATTCAGACCAGAAATCCTGCCTGCTGCTCCCCGCAGACTCTTTGAAGCTCTCACATACTTTCCTCTTCCCAGCAGTGGGGCTGCCTCAGGCAAAACCTACATGGAGCAAACGCCTTTTGCCCCTTCCTCCACTCTAACCCAGTTGCTGTTGGGAAAATTTTCTCTCTGCTGCAGGCAAGCCAGTGTTTGCCATCAGTGTTTGCCAGGCAGACAGAGGTTTCTCCGGCAGACCGGCGTGGCTGGTCTCTGCAGCCCTCCCACAGCCAAGCCAATTTACCTTTGTGGGACCAGTTCATCTTTGCCCCAGGAACTCTCTCCTACTCCTTGTCTCCTGTTCCTCCTGTCCCTGGGGCACCCTACCACCTTAATTTCCATTCCCCAGCCTTCTCCCAGTAGCGTCTCCCACCTGACACCAGCTCAAACTCACGATGGGTTCTTTAGCCCTTTCCCATGACACACTTCACCAGCACCTCTCCTTGTCTTTCTCATGGCTCTCCCTTTGGACCGACTCCAGTCCTGCTGCTGGTTGCTGAGCATCTGTAGTGAGGGATCCCTGGAGCTGCCCTCTCCTCAGTACCACCATTTCCCCACAGTTTCTTTTTTTGTCCCTTCCAACTCATCTCCTTCCTGTTGTTTGGGCCCAAATGATGGTATGATGGCAGCCTTTGACTCCTGTGAAAGGGCACCCAACTGTCTCCTCTCCTTGCACTTCCAGATGGTTCTACCCACTCACTCCTGCCAACGTGGAGTTCTGCCTGCATTCCCTAGCTCCAGCAGCCCCCTGCCCTTTCCCTTCCCTAGCTCCACACCGGCTCTTCTCTGGCTGCTCTGGCCTTGGTCACATGGAACCCACATCCTCACTGAGTCCTTGATCGTCTTCCTCTCCTCCTTTGGCATTTCACCATGCTTCAGTGAAATGGCTTCAGTGGTCACTCCCCTGCAAATCATCCCTAACTGTCTATTATCATTTATATTGCAGCAGAACCTCTAAGTGCCAGACAAATGTAATAGTCCCTGTGGCACACAAGCACAGCGAAAAGGAGTTTCTCCTTACAAACCACACACAGCTCCAGCCTCCCACATCTCCCCAGGGCAGCCTCGCCTCTTTTTGCATAGCCTTGCACCCTCAGATGCTTCCAGATGTCTCTGTTTAGAGTCCTGCTGTGGCAACTGAGCCGGTCTGTGGAGTTCTCCTGGAGAGCAGATGAGTGTTTCAGCTCCTTCCCTGCTTTGCCTTAAAGGAGATGCTGGTGTCTTCCTGACAGCCCAGCCCCAGCTTTTCCTATTTTCGTGCTCCTGTGGCCATCATCAACATAATGTGCTGGCTGCTGATGCACAAGCTTCTGAGAGCCCTGGAAGCTGCTTTCTTCCATAGCTGATGAGATGAAGCATGGTGAGGGACAGGTCCTCAAGGTCACAAGGCTGAACCTCCACTTCAGACCCAGGTGTGATGTTTTCTTATTCACAGGCTCTTCTCATCATAACTTTGACCTTCTCATCTTGCCTAAAATTAGATGGGGATTTTTGGCCCTGCTTTGCACTGAGATGACTTGTGTGTGAGGATAATTACATCTGCTGACAAGTGGGGTTTTCCTGGGCAAACCACTCTATGTGGTGGCCTCTTTGGATATCCCACCCTGGACAAAGCACAGCTCACCTCTGATACAGCTTGGCAACTTACACATTTTCTTCCTTCTTTTGTGCCTGTCCTTACATGAAACAAAGCCAGCTGTCATACTCTAACGTGTAAACCTTTCTACTCTTCCACCAGCAAAAGGCAGCGGTGGCCTTGCCATACATCCATGCTTGCCCGTCACCTCCCACTGCTCTCCTTGTCCTCCAAAATCTCAGTTTCAATATGTCCTCCCACACCTCCAGAACGCCAGCACCCAAGGGTTCTTGCTCTCCTCCCTCTGATCACCATCCTCTGCCCTTTCTTGCCTTGAGGTTTTACCTTCTTCTTCCTCTCCAAGTGCTCCCCTTGGCTCCTTCTCCCTCTCCCTTCCCCAGTAGTCACCTCCCCTCTCTCTGCCCTGAAGCTCAGCCCCTCTGGTTTTTGGGAGCAGTGAACTTGCTGCTGTACTAAAAAGTGCTGCCTCAGCTTACAGAAGGAGACAAATGGTTTGTTGATAACTAGGCTAATGAGGCTGTATTTAAGGCAGCCTGGCAGTCCACAGCTGATCATCAGGAAACCAATTTCTATGCAGAGCTCTGCGTCCCTACACATAAGGAGCTCTGCATGGGATCCTTGTTTTTATTTGCTCTGTGTATTGCTCAAGAGCTCTCCACCCCATGTACCTCCACCACACTGGCACTGGGTCACAGGGTTGTCACCCCTGCATTTCACCCACTTCCAGAAACCATTGCTCCTACTGAAAAACAGGCTGAGAGCCTGACTAATATGGAGGGTGCGGCAACTTCTCTGCTTCTTTGGGTTAATAAATAGCTATGGATTTGTGCTGATTTGCTTCCACTTGAAACAGGCAAGATCAACAAGTGGCAGGAGGGGAAGGCAAACAGTTGTGCCAAGAGCTGTGTGCTAAGGGCTGGGCAGAAAGCTGGTAAGAGAGCTTGACATATTTCTGTGACTTCAAGGGGCAGGAAAGCTCTTCAAGCACCATTGTGGGCTGCTGGTGGGGGTTAAAAAGTGAGCAGGGCTTCTTGGTATCTTCATCTCTATACAGCCACAGTGAGGCATCCATACCACGGCTCATCTCAGATCCCAGCTCCTCTGATCTACTGCCTCATGGCATAACGGGTACTGAGAGGGACTTGGCTCACCCCGTCCAGAGACAGACCTCCTAATGACTGAAGCAAGATTTCCTGCCACCAGGCACTGATGCATCCTTCATTATTGCTTGGAGCTGGGAAAGAGGGAGGGAGGAAGGGAGCTGCTGAATATCAAGCCACAACATTTGCTACTGATCAAAACCAACTAAATCTAAAGTGTTGCTG
Organism: Pitta sordida; assembly: GCA_013390025.1. Classification (NCBI taxonomy): domain Eukaryota; kingdom Metazoa; phylum Chordata; class Aves; order Passeriformes; family Pittidae; genus Pitta; species Pitta sordida. Next base: position 138,957 of record WEKX01008869.1, read on the forward strand.
TTGGAGCAATCCTCACATCTGTGGTGGGCTGGGGTTAAGGTTGCTTTAGGGTTTCTAACTTCTCTGGGCCTGCTGTTGATCTCTTCCTCCCCAGCATCCCACACACACAGTTAGATGCGAGTGTCTTATTTGCACTCCAGGAGTCTGCCATTGAGAAACCTGAGATGCCAGAAATGACCCGTGGAGGGATACATGGTGGGACACTGTTGCAGCCCCGTCAGCTGTATCTGCTGAGGATCTGGCTCACTATGGGTATAAATAAAGATGAGGCATGCTGTTACACTCTTGTTCAGAATGCTGGGCCAGAATGTCTGTCACACAGACGACTTGGCTTGGATGTCACAGTCTCTGCCTTCACCTGACGTCATGTGTTTCTTTCCTTGTAATTCTTTGGTACGGGAGTGAGGTGTTGGGGCATTTTTTAGTAAATGGTGGTCACCATGAAATAACATTTTCCTGCAGAAAGAAGTGTAGAAGGCTGTAGCTCGTGTGCAAGAGGCCAGTCAGACATGTTTGTTTTCCCAGATGTGGCTGAAACCAATAAAATAGGGCATGGGGAAGGAGACAGCTTTAAGGTAATATTCAAGTGTACCAAGCATATATCTGGCTTCTGATGTAGGCATTATATTGCTGAAATCAGTGGAAATATGAAGGTGTGCTAAGATATATACAGAAACATCTTGTGGACTTGGGACACAAAGGAAGTACTGCTTTATTAACAGTATGAATCTGTGAAAAGCAGATGACCTTTATGACAGGGAATTAAAAATGCTATTTCTGGTAATGAAAACAATAATCCCTGAAGTTGCTAGATGTTTCAGTTATTTAAAGGAAATGTAAAAACTGTAATCCAGGAACCACTTAATGGCATCAGTGAACTCATGGCCCTTCAGCCAGAAAACCTGTGCTCCATTGGCCCAGGGCTCTGCCATCAGGGGTCCTAGCATGGGGTCAGGGAATGAAAGCTGCTGCTCTACTCTCCTCACTCCCACAGCACCTTAGTCAGTCTCTTCAGAACACAGACATCCTAGAAAGGCTGAGACTTAAATATCTACTGGTCAGTTGTCCTTACAATTAATTGCAGAGGGACAAGATAAGTCTGTTTAAAGGGACATCTGTGGCATCTGTTTAAAGTGGCATTTCTTGCTCCTGCTTTCTCTGAACTTCTGGGAAAAACATTATTGATGGTAAAAGAGACGAAAATGTACTTCTGGAGAAGTGACCCTAGCATCCAGCCTGGCCAAGATGTTGTGAAGGTGTATGCAGTAGTTGTGAGTGAGGATCCTGCTTTTCTGAACAAGTCAGCCTTCCCCAGGACAGACCTGCTACTGCCTTCGTATCCCTGTTGCCTCTCATCACCATCCCAACAACAGCTCATGAGAGCACTCAGCATCCCTTTTGCCACTTGTTAGCTCTGTCCTCTGCCTCTGAGGGACATTTTGTTTCTATGTTCCCCTTGTTACAGTCACAGCCACTGGGGAGCACCAAGACAAGAGCAGAGTTATTTATACCCGCTCAGCATTACCTCCGTTTGGGTACCGCGGTTACATCTGATCAGCTACTGCCTCAGTCCAAAAGCTGAGCCTCAGTTTTGACAGCCATCTTCTGTTTTGCTTTTCCTGATTTGGAGCAAATTTGCCCATTTGGTTTCCCTCGCTACCACTTCTTCTTTTCGTGCTGGCGTTTATGTTCTCTAGATCTTTGCAGGCAGATGCTGAGCCCATACATCTGCTCCGGCACAAGGCCTTCTTGGGTTACTTCTGGGCTTTGACCTTCCTTCCACCCTGTGTCAAGGACAGTGAAGGGTCCAGCCTCTGAAAACTTTGCAGGTGGTGGGCCCTACTCGGTCCTGCCGCCGGGGGATGGGTCACTCTTGTCCTTGAGCTGTCCTGCTCCCACTGCTGCAGCGGCAAGGGACCACATCTACTCAGATACTCATTGTAGCCCCTTCCAAGGGAAAGATGTCAGTTGTTAAAGCACAATATGGATGACAAGAGGTTTAAAAAATGAGGAAGCCAGTTTCTTCCCTTGCTGACTAAAGGAGTAGGAGGTGTTAAGTGATTCTCTCATGTCAGGCTGCTGCTGACTGGATTTGCCCTTTGGTCAATCCTGCTTGTGGTGATGCTTTGCCTCAGCATGATTTAGGTTATTAAATGCCTCCCCCAGACAGCAGTGAAGTCTGCTGCACTGCCAGTGGATGGATGCTTGCCTCTTACCTGGGGCAAGGGGAAACTGAGGCAGACACCTCAGTGCCAGTGTTGGGTGAGCCTGGGACACAGGTCCACAGACTTGTCCCCAAGCCTTTCTGATGGAGACTCTGACAGGGTTGGGAGCAGACTCCCTGCAATGCTGGGTGCCTACAGTCCAGCTCACGGGAGCTGGATGGGGTTAATTGATCTGCTTCTGTGACGAAGCCTGTCTGCACCCGGCCTTCCTCTAAATGCTGCCTGCCAAAACAAATCAGCTAGCTCCTCTCCGGGCCACCCAGCCGCCCCAGGCTCTCTGCACATCCATTCAGTTAGTTTTGCATCTGGCAGGCAAGGAAGGGGAGGGCAGCCCAGGCCCCTCTCTCCTGGCAGCTGCCAAGGGGCTGCCTGTTTGCCGGGCACTAACCCTGCTGAGCTGCTTTCCCCTGCATCTACCGGGAATAATAACCTGGTTCCATTCCCATCATGGGCTGTGCTTCATGTCATCACCCTCTCCAACAACAGAGCTCTATATCCCACCCCCTGCCTCCCGACACTGTGGGAAGCACTCTCTTCCACCTCCTCAGCATTCCCATGATGCTGGCAGGTCTCCAGGACTTTCTATGGGATTTATAGGGCTTGGGGTGGGGGAAGCTGGCCACCCGCTCTGGTGTTTTAATTAGGGAGAGGGCAAGAAAGAACACCTTGTCAGCTGCTTCCTCCCTGCAACTTGCCAGGCAATGGCTGATCCTGACCAGCTGCTTCTTACTGCTTCTGCCTGACCATCCGATGCTGCTGGGTCCTATCCTGATGATTTCTAACAGACAGGATCCCAAATAAGGAACCTAATGCCCGTGTGCCTGTGGGTGCAGCATGAGCCAAGCCAGCCCTGTGCCTTTCACCCTGCTGCCACGATACAGAGGAGTCTCTGAGGTTACTCGGAAAAAGTCACAGCACCTCTTGTACACCTGAAGTAAGATCCTAAACTCCAAAACACACCTCAACTCTTCCCATTCCCATTGGCTCCAACCTCTCATTTGGGTGGCAAAGATGAGTTTAACATCAGGTAAAACAGCCAAACATTTCCCCCTCTCCAGTCACCCCTTACCCAGTGCCTCGTGCTCGGTACTCACTTTCAAAGAATAGGCCAAGGCGATGAAGCCGAGGCAGCAGAAGTTGAGGTATACAAAGTTGAAGATGGACCAGAGATAGTAGTCGTTCACCTCGGTAGTGTCAGGGTAGATTTCGATGACAGTGGTAGGGTTGGTCATTGTCTTCTTCTCCACTGAGTGCTTGCATGGGACCGCTGGCCGCAGGCTGTCCCCTTTGCAGGTCTTGCTCTCCATGAGATAAACGGCAGAAGAAGGAGACAGGACGGGTGAAGCTTGCCGGAGGGCTGGGGGCTTGGCGATGCAGGCAAAGCAGCCCTGGGGGGCACCCTGGGGGGGTCTTGGGGTCCAGGCCACCCCCTCAAAGGGGCATGGTGGGCCCAGGGGGGGGTCCTGTGTCCTCTCCGTGGTGGCTGCCGCGGCGTCACCGCGCTCTGCCCTGGCAAAGTGAAAGTGCCCCCCGTCAAAAATGGGGGTGAGGGGATANAGATAAATAGAAGGAGAAAGAAACACTTGGGATGCGCCGGGGGGCTGCCGGGGAGTTGCCAGCCCGTCGCGCTGCAGCCACCCGCAGCCCTCCCTGCCCGCCTGTCTGTCTTGTCGCTCTGACTGTTGGGGCCTTATCCTTTCTGTCCCACGCCGGGATGGGAGCGAGTGGCTCGGCCGCGGGCGGAGCGGGTCTCCCGGTGCGGCAAAGCAACCCGCCCTCTGCCCTCCCTCTGTCTCTCTTACGGGAGTGGGTATTGGAGGGGAGGGGGGGATATTTTCTTTTTTTCCCGAGTTCTAGTCTCTGCGGGATTCCAGATAGGATTGCATTTCCAGGTTCTTTCTACCTGCTAGCGGGTTCCATCCTGCCTCCCTCCGCCCCTCTCCACCCCCCCTCTATTTTTTTTTTTGGAGAATATTGTGGCCGGAGCGGAGGAGGAGAAGAGGGGATCAAGACAAACGATAGGGAAGGGGATATTGTAAAAGGTTCCCCTCTACCCTAGCTTTGTAAATAGGAGAGACGA
>WEKX01008869.1:143359-282178 GCA_013390025.1 Pitta sordida
ATGGGAAGGTCAACCTGCAGCCCCCTCCCTCCCCCCCAACATGCTTCTCGCAGGAGAGCTCCTCCGTGTCTCAGCCCTTCTCCTCGTGTTCCCCCCCACTGGGACGTCACCTCCTGCTTGAAGCATCCTGGTAGGGCCCCGCTGGAGAAGGGCATCTCCTGGGCCTCGGCTGAGCGGTTTCCCCAAGCATCAGAAGGGGATGCTCGGCCCGATTCTCCCCAGGATTACCCACAGAGACCTTTGCAGCAGGGACTCGCTTGCAGCCTTGTTTGCGGGTTCACTCCCATGGACTTGAGTGCAAAACTAAAGCAAGTGTGGTAGGAGTGCGTGGGGACAACTGGAAATAACAAGGGGAGGTGGTGGTGATGCAATGCTGTGGGGAAAAGAAAGGGCTCTGGTCGTGGGAAGATGAATGGAAAGGAGATAAAACTTGTGTGTGGGGCAATAAATCCTGCTGACACTGACTAAATCCCAGTGCAGGCAGGGGTGGGAGCACCCTGGCAGCAGGATGCAGAGCATGCGGCTGCTTTAGGGGAGGGAAGTGGGGATGTCAAGAAGGATGGTTAAGCCCAGGAGGATCTGGCCATGCCCAGGCTTAGCACAGGATCAGGGAAATGCTTGCTGTTTCCTATTGCTTACACTCCAGGAGCTGCATGGAATCCCACTTCTGGGCTGCTGTGGGAGCATCCCCCCTGGGATGTGATGATGGAGTGCACCTGGTGCTGTGCAGGGACAGCTTGCAGGTCATTCAGAAGGATGCAGCTGTGGCATAGGAAGGGTGAGGACATGAGGACATACCATGCCACCCCACAGTGAAAGAGCCCAGCCTGGCACAGGTGGCTTTGTGGCAGCAGACTGCTCAGCTGTGGTGCTGGGAAAGGGTAGCAGAGAAATCTCCAGAGTACTGGAAACAGGATGTGTAAAAACAAAAGTTTGTGTGAGCAGAAACTGCAGGGGAAGGGAGATCCTCTGGAAATGCCTTAAGCCTACCCACAAAGTGCTGAGTGAAGAAATAAGGATGGTAATTCAGTCAGCTGTTCACAGGCAGGTTTGACTCCAGCATAGGGGCACTCAGTCCTTGTTCATCCCTGTGGGTTGATATGATGCGGGGGAACTTCTTGTGCATCCACAGCTCTCTGTAGGCAGGAGTAGTTGTCCACAAGACCAGTTTATCTCTCTGAAGGCACCCTCTGAAGTTGCCCACATTGGTCAAAACAAGTCAAGAATTTATTTTTGCATTGGGATATGCAGTGGCATTGGGTCCTGCTAAAGTAAAAAAGGTTTTATTAGTGCTACAACTGCCTGTGATGAGACCCAGGACTCTCCAAGAAGCTGCTAAGAAACAGAAGCAGTGCTGGGGTGAAAGCGATGTTGCTGTGGAATTAGGTTTGCAGGAGAGGTAGAGCCGTAGCCAGCTGTTGTGAGCTTTTCTGGTTGGCTTGGACAAATTCAGGCAACATGCAGCTATGCAGAGTATCCTTCCTGCAGGCTCAAGAGCAACAGTGAAACCCCTTGGATGCAGACTACTGCCTGCCATAGGAGCTACTGCACAGCCTGCTGTTCATTTGTCTGTGGAAAGTTGTGGAGGTAGAGCCTCTCCTCTTAACATCAGACAGGGATGGAAGGTGAGCAGAGAAACAGGTCAAAGCGGGTCTGGAGCAGGAAAGAGGAGGCGGCAGCGTAGTGCAGGGGAACAGTGAGATCAACAGAGGAGGACACATTCCCTGGTATGAACAGGACTGAAAGGTCAGGGAGGTTGGATGGCTACCAGTGGCATCCTGGCCTTTATCAGGAATAGTGCGGCCAGCAGGACCAGGGAAGTTATCCTTCCCCTGTACTGAGCACTGGTTAGGCCACATCTTGAGTGCTGTGTCCAGTTCTGGGCCCCTCAGTTTAAGAAAGATATTGAGAAGCTCAAACATGTCCAGAGAAGGGCAACAAGGATGGTGAAGGGACTAAAGCACAAGACCTGTGAAGAGCAGCTGAGGGAGCTGGGTTTTTTTTGCCTGGAAGAGGGTCCGAGCGACCTACCGCTCTCTACAACTCCATGAAATGAGGTTGTAGCCAGGTAGGGATCGGTCTCTTCTCCCAGGCAACCAGTGACAGAACGAGAGGACACAGTCTCAAACTGTACCAGGGACAGTTTAGGCTGGATGTTAGGAAAAATTTCTTCACAGAAAGAATCATTGGCCATTGGAATGGGCTGCCCAGGGATGTGGTGGGGTTGCTGTCCCTGGAAGTGTTCAAAAAGAGACTGGATGTGGCACTTAGTGCCATGGTTTAGTTGATGAGGTGGTGTTAGGTCACAGGTTGGACTTGATCTCAAAGGTCTTTTCCAACCTAGTTAATTCTGTGATTCTGTGATTGTTTTTCTCCTCTCTGGATACCAGGTCATTCCTACAGTGTGCAGAGTACTTTTTGGTCTTTGGGTGTATGATTCATCATCTTTCTTGATATCAAGTATAAGGGGTGAGAAGTTTATTATGTGAATCACAACAATATATATGCAGCATCACGGGTTCAAAAACCATTCATGTTACCCCTCAAAATTAGGGAATTGGCATGAAAAATAATGACACAAGGAATAAAGCCCCTCAAGTATTCTGCATTGTTTTAACCCTCATCCAATTTTCTGGGGTCTTTAAAGGTCATAGATGCAAGCCCTCAACCACACGGTCTAGGACTACTTTTCTTTCAAATAAAAGGTGGGGTGAGTATGAACAATTGCCTGCATTACTGCAGCATCAAGGCAGGCATCTCCTTGTGCTAAGCATGGAACAAACAGAACAGAAAGATGTTTACTACCCCAAAGCAATTCTCCTGTAATCATGTTAGAGATGTGGGCTGTAGCATAATCAAGCGCTCTAAGACCCGTGAGAAAGTCTTCCATCTCAAATTCTACTCAAGCTCTTCAAAAAACCATTAACAGATCCTGTTTTTTCCTTTTTGTTTTTTTTTCCCCTCAGAAAAAGTCCACAGCCTCCTGAATTATCCTTGTAAAATTCCTCAATAGCTTGCTGTGTTCCATAAACAATAAGGTGGCCTGAGACTTGGAGGGGATAAATCCCATCTTCCTACTCTCCCTTGATCTGTCTCCTGTTCTCTGAGCTTTCAGTCTGCACTCCGTTTCTTTTCCCTCCCGAAGAAATCTAAAAATAAATAAATCCAAGAGCGGAAAAAGAAAAAGCCACAAGCCCCCAAAACAACGTGCTTAGTCATTCATGCTGAGTAAAAATAGCTCCCAAATTGCTGAGCCAACCAGATGAACAAGTCAACACCGTAATTACGGGGTCTCATCCTCCATCTTCTTGGGCAGGTCCTTGTGTTAATGGGTTTTTGGTAAAGCAGAGTTGCTTTGAGAAGTGTCTGACCCATGAAAACAGCCCTGAGGGTCAGTGCCAAGCATCCTACTATTCAAGGGGATGTGTAATGAAAAATTTTATCTTCATTGCATCAGTGGAGACATTTAATAAAGAGATATCAAATTGTCATGGGCACCAAGTTCTGCAGAGATGGTGCAGTAAATGGAGGGGGGCTGGTGTAAACCCGAGGATTTGCTGGGCAAGGTAACACGGGGCTGCTTGCAGGCTGCTCCTGGGGTGGGGTGTGCTCTGCCCCCTGATGGAAAAGTATGGGTGGGCAACTCTGACTCTTGGCTTCTCCAAGATCAAGCCTGTGATTTTTCCCACTGAGATAAAATGTTCAATCCTGTGGGTATGATTGAAGGCTTAGACACAATTCCCCCAGCAGAAGGAAGCCCCTTGTATTCCTGTCAATAAACATTTGGCAGTGGATGACTTGTTCTCCCCTTGGGCTATTGAGGAACTGTGGGCTGCATGATTGGTTTTCAGGACCCAGCTCTTCTGGGTTAAATCCATTTCTTTAGCATAGGAGAACTGCTGAGTTGGGTATTTAGGCATCCTGGGGGAACAGAGGCTCGGGACATGCCCAAGGGGAAATCAGCTAAGCTGTATGCTTAGATCTGTGCTCAGAAGATGGAATGGGACTCGGCTGCATCATCTTGCTTATGTAGATGATGCCTTTTTCAAACTAGGGATTAGCTCTTATCTTCCACCTGGCACATGGGGTCTTTATTCTGCATCAGAGCCTCCAGTTCCCATACAGCAATGCTAGGACTAAAAATTACACAGCCATGCAAGAGGGATGGATTTTTCCTACATTGGCAAAAAAACACACAGTCACTTGGCTCTGGGACTTCCCCATACTTCACACTTTAGTGGATTTTAGGCCAGACTAAAAAGCTGAAGTTCCACTTTGGCCACTGCAGGACCACTCTACAGCCTAAGTCGCGCAGGAGTTTGGTCTTACTGGCCTGGAGGACCAGAGGACAGCCTGAATTCCCTGTTGGTGGACTACCCTTTGCAGTGCTCAGCTAGGGAGATGTGGCCCTGGAAGACCATAGGCTAGGAAGGATTCTGGGAGTGCCTACTGCCCCGGTGGTGCTGGGTCAGGTAGGTGACACTGCCATGTCACCCTGCAGAGGCTAGTTTATGTTTTACTGAATTGAAACAGACAAATCTGACAGGGTCCCAATGTGTTTCCTTGTCAGAGAGAAGGCAAGGAGTACTTCTGAAACGTGCATGAGTCCACAGAAGTTGGAGATCAGATGCAACAGGTCAGGGAGACAGAGTCTCTGGACACTGAGAGAGAGACTGACATCTCAAACCACTTAAGGAAAGACCACTCTCAGAGTTAAGGGGGAAAAAATACTTTATTTTCTTTTCCATTTTCTATGAAGAGACAGTAATTCTGACAGCAAATTAATTAAAAAAAACCAATCACATGATTGGAGTTTGGTTTAAAAATGCTGATAAAAGAACAAGGGGAGGAGACCTATTCAGGGAAGACTACACTGAACTGGTCCTCCAGACTATCCTGAAGTATGTCACTCAGGGCATCGCTCTGGGCCATGCTTTCCCCAGGCAGCAGCCTGCTGACAGACACCAGTCTGGGCTCAGTTACCACAGGGGTACGATGCAGTCAAAGGCACTGCACGCCCACCACAGCCATGACCCAGTGAACTGGTCTGGCGTTGTGCTGCACATCCTGCCTAAATCTGATGCTGAAGACATTCAAAACCCACTGCCAGGCCCACGTCAGGCTTCTCCTTTGCATCAGGTCTGATTAGCAGGTACTCGAGATGCCCTCTTGGTCTCACCGCACTGAAGAAATCCTGCGGCTGTGAAACATTGTAGCAGGACTTGGAGGAGCTTTGGGCACTTAACTGGTGTGAAATTGAGGATCTCCAGAGAGGTGCTGAATATCTGCTGATTTTGGAGTACCCATGGATGTACCCATAGATGATTTGTTTGGTTTCTTTTTTGGTAACACAGTACTGTTCTCCGGCCAGTCTGCAACAGATGTCTTTTGGTGTCCAGACACAGGTTCCAGGTGAAGATTACGACCAGACAGAAGCAAGCCTTGGGAGCAGCATTTGTCACATCTGAGATGGCAGGGGACAGTGCATGTGTCCCAGATGTGCCCATGCCTGTCCCCATTCTCCACATCAGACCTCTCCAAGGCATGGTTATAAATAATACCAAACTTATTAGCTGCAGCCGGTAAGGACTGGGGGCTGCAGGCTCTGTGCTCACTGTTCACCCACTGCTCACTTCAGGACCTCTTCTCCACCTAAGCCTCTGATGCTCATGGTGAATTCAGTATTGGGGATGATATATATGCACTTCACTGGGCAAACCCATCTATTCATTCACTGCCAAAACACCTTTCTTGGAAAATTTGCCCCACCAGTGCTACTGGAAGGATTATCAGTAAATTTCGGATAGCTAGGATTTTACTGTCTGTTCAGTCCTTGTCTGGGGTCATGGCTGGTGCTGATTTGGCCCTCTTGCCATTCTCAGCTTTGCCACTCACCTGCTGCCACTCCCTACCTTCATGACCTGATCAAGTACATTGGGAAAATGAATTCTCTTACTCCTAGGACAGGGGCTGGGATTTTTGGCATGCTCTTCTCTGCTTTCCAGTACTGCTTAAAACTCACTTCATCATTCTCCCAGCTCCACCAGTGTTTGCCTACTGATTCCAATCCAGTGAAGCAAGCAGTTCCATGTGCATAGATCTCAGCTTTCTGGGAGGATCTGTGGGCACAGCTAAATCAGCTACAACCTTTCCAAAGCAGGATTGTGCCTCATTCCATCTGCAACACAGGGTGGACATGAACAGAATTCACCAGCGTTAGTAAAGTAGGTACAGAGGGTATTAAATGCAGTTGGATTTTGGGACAGGGCAGCAGGGAAAGCAAATGCAAGTCCAGCAGCTGCCATGGCATCCTCCTGCCCAGGAGGCTTGCTGGCTCTGCCAACTGTCTCTTCAATTTTGGGTAGTTCAAAAATGGCTGTCACATGGCTGACACACACCTGTGGATTTTATCACTATGATTTCAGTTGGTAGATTACTGAGTTGCTTTAGGAAGCATTTTTCTCAACTCAGTGGCTGTGGATGAAGTTGGGAAGATTTGCTGTTTGGGGAACCTGGGAGAAGTTCACCCAACTTGAGAGAATTTGTGTCACGTGACTCTCTCAGCAGAAGGACAGACCTTCATGGCTCTGAATTCAAGTAACATCTATTAAAATCTATCTTGACCCCCTTAGTATTCATACTGCCCACTAAGTTCCACTGGTTAGAGCCCCCCCCTTGTCCTGTTAGGTCAGGCACATGAACATCATGACTGTCACCTCTCACACCAGTGCTATTGCTAAAGAAAGGACATGACTAGAGCCCTTGGGCTCTGTAACCCTTGGGCACACCACCATGCTCCCCCCATTGCTTCAGCCCAGGACATGCCCTCCTAGGACCAAGCCAGCACCAACCCCCTGAGAAATGAACTATTGGTCACTGCCTCAACCTGCCAAGGAGGGGTCATAAAGATGGATTCTTCCCCCGTCCACTCCCCCACTTCATGAGTAAAAAAGCAAGAAATAGTAATGTGCTGGACAGCCTTCCCTGTCCCTCTCCCCCAGCACAGAAGCCCAAACCCAAGAGTAGCAGCACAGCCTCTCTGCAGAGCAGAGGTGCCAGGGGTCTGCACCCCCAGGAAAGACACCAGTGCTGGGAGATGTGACAGGGCCTTATTCAGCTCTGAGAACCATTCTGAAAAAAAACTACTGGAAAACCTAGCAGGAAAGCAAGGGACTACTCCAGCTGGAGTTGTCAGCTAGAGACCTCCCAGCACCACTTACTCAATGGAGTGGAAAAAGTAGCTAGCAGGGCGCTAATGACTATCTTCCATGTAATTTTAAATCTAGTCCAATTTCTTTTTCCTTTTTTTTTTCCTTTCCACTCACTGGGTTTCTAATACTGGTAACCTTTCTCTACAGCTCCTGTGTGTGTGTGTGTGTGTACATGTGTGGCAGAGGCAGTGGGGGTCAGGTGTTTAGGCACTTTTGGCAAAGCCAACAGAGTCGTTATCACGGTCAAAGGCAGTGTAGTAGGGACCAATGAAGACATCTCCCAGGATCCAGAGTGGGCCCCCAGGGGGTGGGATGTCCAGGCCTGAAAAGCCACTCATGCAGATAGTCATTCCTTGTGAGGTAACCTAGAGAAAAGAGCGAGAGCTTCAATCTAAGCAGGTTGTTCCCTTCCCTCAACCTTGCAGGCTTGGCAAGAACACCTGCAAGGATGGCTGTGCTTCAGCCTCTCCCCGTCTGAGATCCAACATTGCAGAAGTGACTCCCAAACAACCACTCCTATAGCTTCATACCCAGCTCTCCCTCCTTTAAGCACTTAAGCATCAAGTAAAGCTGCACATGACCATAAACCTCCCAGACACAGCTCTGAATTAGAGCCATTGTGAAAGTCTGCACACAATGGTCCTTGCAAGTTGATTCTCATGGCTTAAATGACAGGCTGGTGGCCTCTGCTATGGTAAGACTGGCCTCATGGCACCAGAATCCAGCAGAAAAGAGCTAAAGGTTTGTAGAAAGTGATGCAAGAGCCTGCCTCCCCTTCCTCTCTTATCCTGCCATTCCTCATGAGCATTATGAACAGGGTCTTGTTCCTGTGGGACTTCGGGAAGGTTGCCTGGGTCCATCAGCAGCGCCACCACCCCAACACCACAAAACTTTCAGACTTTTCCCCAAGCATCAGCTATAGCATCGCTTTGGCTGCTTTTGTGTATTGGATTTCATGGCTGAGGTTTGAGCAGTGGAGGCAAAAGTTGGGCCTTGGGGGAGAAGCGTAAGGCTGATAAAAGCTGTTTGGACATACCTTGAGGACATAGTTGTCTCCAGTGAGAGTGTAGGGCCTCCCTCCTAGTGTTAGCGTGACCTTAGGCAGTGTTGGCACCTTTTCACAGGGGATCACATACTGAAATGGCAACAGTAAAGGCTTTAGATGTTGTTTTTTTCTTTACTAAAAGTCCCACACTCTCAGGAAAGGGCACAGTCTTCCTTTGCACAATCACATCTTTGCTGTGGTTTTCCCCCAAACCAGCTCATCTCAGGGTGCAGGAGAAGATTGAGCTGGGGTAAGTAGGCTGCTCCTTGCCTAGGGCTGCAAGCTGAGGGGCCAGAGGGCTTTGTGGACAGAGATGGCACCAAAGTGTGTTGGATTCAGCTTTTGGCTCTGCAGAGTCCCAGGGTGCAAAAGCCAATCTGGCACGGTTGGGGGTCTTTACCACAGGAGAGCTCTAGCTCAATACAGCCTACAGACACACAAGGGATTCACAGTGTAATGAACAAAGCCAGTTTCATTAACACTGGCCAATCTTGGGGATGGTGGCAGGTCTAAGCCAGCTGTTGCTGCAGCATGGGGTCTCCAACACTGCAGAAAATGCCCTGCAAGTGCTCATGGCTCTGCGATTTGGGAAGGGTTATAGAGCAGGACACTTTTTCTACGGGATCTTTATAATCCATGTTTATCCACCATTTTAGGGAAGAGATAACCTTGTGAGATTAGCTTTGATGGTTAAAAACTTTGCAGCAAAGGGCTGTCATTTGCATTAAATATACTTCTATTAAAGTGCCCCTAGTCTCACATTAACGTGAATCCTTGGCCTCAGCTGCAACTCAGACCCCTTCTCTTCCACTTCACAGAGATGGGTGGCAGAGATTACCCAAAGCCTCCCAAAATCCATGGGACCTGGGCCTTCTACAATGAGCATGAGCAGGTTGGTAAAACCTACCCAGGGTCAAAAGACAAAGAGATCCCTGCTATGCCAGGGGCTTTTCCAGGAGCACAGGCTGGGAACAGAGATCAGAAGACCTGGGTCTCAACAAGCATCCAGGTACAAAGTAGGGTAAAAGAGCAGATGCCATGATGGCCATAGATTCCCTCATTCCCAGCCCAGCCTCACCTCGCCTTTTATGAGTGGCTTTGCACCGATGGCTTTCTGTAGTGCCTTCACTTCTTCACTAGGGCCAGTGATGAGTGAGGTTCCTGTGTCTACGATGGCCTCGCAGCCCCCTTGACACAGAGCCAGCCCAGTGGAAACAGCCACCCTGGGAAGAGATGGCCAGAGAGAAGACAACTCTTAGAGGCCTCCCAGTAAATGCTGCAGGAGGCAGCAGGCAAAGAGTGGATGGCTGATCCTGGGCAGTACACAGGCATGCAAGGGAGGGCTGTAACAGAGGCCCAAGGACAGATGCTCAGAAATACTGATGCAGCACCAATCCAGTGCAGACACCGACACCCCCACCCCCTCCCAGCTCCCTGTGGTTTGCTTATGATTGAAGTATTACCGCATTTCTACAGAGAGCCTGGACTGCTCCCTGCATACTGTGCATGCCACCTGCACTCCACAGCAAGCACCACAGCTAACAGACCAGGGAGTGAGCTAAGAGCAATGCATTACAGACTTGTATGGCCTATGCTACCCTTTGTTTAAAGGGTTGAAGGGGTGCTGTGACAGCTGTGAGCAAGGGAAGGAGTCCTGCAAAAACAAGAGGCAAGACAGCTCCTGTTTGGCTTCCCCACCTGGCATTGGATTTCACAGCAGTGCAGACAGATAAAGCCTTTCAGCCAAGGGTCTGCCACACTTTGCCAAGGCAGCGGGGCTTGGGGAAAATGAGAGCTAAAAGGCTTCACTGGGGAGGGATGCAATTCCCAGGGAAAGGACACACTCTGCACAGGCCACTTTTAAGTTCCCATCACGTGGGAGAGCTCAGAATAGACTGTGGGGCTGGCGGCCGGCAGCTCAGCCTGCTCTCCTCCCCTCTGCCTCCAACAATGCGCACTGATTGCTGTGCTGTGCCCTTCAGTCAAGGGCTGTCTTCCTGTGCCCTCATCCTGCTCCTCTGGAGCAATGTGCAAGTGAGCTAGGCAGCTCAGGCCTTGCTGAGAGCTGAGCAAAACTGGGGTTTAATCCATGGGGCTTGCCCTGCTTGCAGGGAGAATACACTGGCATTTTCCCCCACTTTTCAGTGCAGTAGGCACTTTCAAGGGTACGGCTGTAAACAAAAGGAAAGGATTTTGCACGACATCTCCTTACAGCTTCTGCCTCTCCTCCCCTTTCAGCGACAAAATGACCCAGCTTGGGATTTTAATCTGTTTTTTCTGGTGTGGGTGTGTTGCAGGCATAGAGATGATTCCTTTTTGGGGAGGGTCTCAGCCCATCCCCAGGCATGTGCTGTCTGCACACATGACCACATGCATGTAGTCTGGTGGAGGGGGGAACTTACGAATCCATGTGGATCTGCCAGTAGGCTTTGCGTGTGACATTCATCCAGCTGAACTTGCCAGTGTAATACTTGGGGTCCGTCCCTCCCAGGAGCAGCTCACCACCAGGCTGACCACTAGGGTCTCTGAAAAACAACATCCAAACCTGAACATCAGGGGCAAGGTGAGAACAACCCCCTTGACATGCCCCCAGTACACCTGCTGGGATGCCTGGGGGTGAAGCACAGCATTAGCAGCATTGGACATGGACAACTTATACTGCTGTAACACAGCACAGTGTAAGGACAGTTACTGTGAGATAGGCTGGAGTGGGGAAATGGGAATATTTTGGCCCAACGAAAGCATCCTGCAGCTTTTCATCTGGTACTTTCTCACAGACACCCGAACAAATTCGCAGCAGAGGAGGACAGCAAAGGGAAACTGAGCACTGGCACTGAATAATCAGCTTGTAAAAAGTGCCTGTACAGGGCTGGTGCAGGGTTAGGTTATCTGCACTCGACTCCGTGCCAACCAGCAGCCTTGGAGTGAATTCTCAAGGTTACTATCAGATAAAAAGCTCACTGCCGAGCAGATGGGAAGAAATATGGTGATGGGGGAGGGCTGGTGCTTGAACAGCCAGCAGCAGCCCTCTCTGCCCTCCCTGCCCTCAATGTGCTACTTTTTTGGGATGAACTAGTTCAGAGTCCCTGCTGCAGTGCCAGGAAGGTGATGGGGTGCCCTGGGGGGAGCAACAGTGGGTGGGAAGGTGCTGGAAGCTCTGGAGGACGATTTCCCAGAGGGCAGAGAGAGCACTAGCCCCATCATTAGTGAAGACTGGTGCAGGACACACTTGCCTGGGAGGTGACATGGTGGTGGCCACGTGGCTTATGGACTTTGGCAGCAGACTGGGGCTCTGTTTATCCCTCTAAAGGGGCCTGCACTAGCAGCATGTGACCTCATAAGCACAGCCTTGTTTATTTTTGTTTCTCTTTCCTATGGAAATATCCTCCATCTCAGTTAAGATATCTGGTTGCAAATCTACCCAGCTTTTTATCAGTAAAATTGCTGCATTTCTACTTCCCTTCGTCTTACTCCCAAGCAGTAAACAGAAGAGATTTCGGCTTGACTGATTCTGCAACCAGAACCTGCTGAGGCTTACCCAACTGGGAAGCACTAGCCAGAGTGCTTCTAAACAGCAAACGGCAAAAAGCGCTATTGGGAGACAGAGAAAAACCCTCTGACCTTGCCCTTGCAATGAGAAGTGTGCCACCAAAACCAACACTACCTGTTCAGGTAGAAAGAGAAGATATTTTTCTTGATCAGCTTCTGTTCCATGACATTATCAAAGAAAGGGGTGACCCGATCCACAGAGATCTTTGGGAATGCCATGCCCAGGATGCCATCAAACTTGGCAGCAATGAAGGTCACACCTGGCTGCTTCACGGCCTCCCCGAAGACCTGATTCTTGATTCTCAAGTCACCGAGCTGTGGGGAGATGGAGAAGGAAGGGAAAAGCAGATTGTAAAGAAAACTGACACAGGGGACCAGGGTGGTAATTAGATCTCACTGAACACAGGCTGTAGCATGCCCCTCAATGTGCTGACACACTCCTGCTTGCTTTCACCATTGCATTTGTAGGCAGCTGAAGAAATCAGATACCCTGGTGCCACTCTTGTCAGTGGAAAAGTCAGGCAACTTTGGCTGCACAGTGCTCTGGCTGCAGTGCTCCTGAGTACCTGCAAAGCCCATCTCAGCTTTAAGGGCAGGAGCCTCCCTTTGCTCTTTGCGTACCTCACTCAGCCCTTTTCGCCTTTCACTGGGACCCAGCACTGGCTGTGTCATTCTGCAGCACCTTATCTTTGCACAGAAGCACCCATACCACTTCATCCCCCCTACATCCCTTCCCCTATCACCTACTTCATCCTTCCCTCCCAATATGAAAAGCTCTTGTGTTGCATCTTTAATCCTCTTCCCCACTCTGGATGTCTTCTAAGACATCTCCATATCCTACCTCCTTGGGTGCTGTACCCATTTCCAGCTGGGAGCACATATCCCTCTGACTTCTGCCCAGAACCCCTGCGACCTCCCACACACAAGAAACATCCCCAGGACATGGCTGCATTTCTCAGAAGAAATGCCAGCCTGCAGACACCTCCCATGAGAGGGGACAAAGGCCCAGCCAAGAAAGTGAGATTGAGCCCGAAGCACAAAAATAGCAAGCAGAGTACTAAGAATTCAAAGGTCATCTCTCTTGCCAGCCATGGGAAGGACTGGCATTCCCTACTGGAAAGATGAAACGCCTTGCAAGGGCAGATCCCCAGAAAGAAAACTGCAGAATGCAGGACAGCTCTGTTGACGAGGAGCCGGATGCATCTGCTGGCTCCTGGCTCTAGCAGTTCAGGAGGTTTGTGAGCTTCTCGCTGACCACAAGCAATTTTAGCATCCACACTAGGACAATTTCAGCCTCTCAGCCTGCAGCTAGCAGCCCTGTAGAGAACCAGGCTGGACTAACAAGCTGGCCTCTCCTACCTGATGGCAGATAACGATCCCTGTAAATTACTAATATCCCCCCAGGGTTAGACAATGCAAGGCTGGGGTGGCGGTGCTGCCTTTAATGGTATCAGAGGATTGCAGTAGGAAAGGGCGATCGAGCCTTGCAAAAGCTAAAAGCCACAGGGCAGGATGTGGGGCGAAAGAGTGCACAGCAACGCATCCGCTCACTGGCACGTGGTGAGTGCCCCAGTTGTTTGCTGCAGGTTTACAAAAGCCACCACTCGGCGTGGCTAGTCCTGCAGCAGCTCAAAAAGTTTAATAAAGCTTCCACTTGAAAAAAAGTAAAATGCAATGGACCAGTAACGCTGAGCACTAGGTTTGTTTGAATATTGCCCTGCTTGCACATCCAAAGGGGCAGACATATATCTGCCCAGTTGCAGGGTCTCAGCACACCTTGCCCACACTTGGTCCTCAGCAGGACAGAAACCCAACACCATCTTTAGCACATGGAGCAATCAAAAATTATGATCAGTAGATGGCTGTGTGGTGGCCACCCTCCAGTGCTCTGCAGACAGGTATTGGCGTCCCACAGCTCATCCAGCCTCCTTGTTAGGGGCCTCAGCCAGTGGGCAAGCACTGGATGGCAAAGGCAGACTTTGAGGGCCTCTGTGGCACAGCTTGGCACCAGGGGGTCAGGGTGCAGAGGCACAGGGGAGAGGCAAGGAAGGACATGTCCTGTGGAGTGTACCTGCACTGCAGTCATGGGAGAGATCACAGCCAGTGAAGTTTCCTCTGCTGTCCTTAAAGGACATCCCAAGGTCAGGCCATGATAAAGAGATGAGATGCCTGAGCAGCAGGGGGCTGGCTGAACCTGCTGCTCTTTGGAGAGCAAGCAGCACTGGGGAGTGTAGTGCTACAGGGAACACTCCTCCACGGAAAGAGAGAGAATGTTTGACATGAGCTCATCACTTTCTCAAAAAGAAATTCAGGGCTGAGGGAGTCTGGACTACCTGCAAAGCAGCACCTTTTGGTCAGACATCTGGAGCCAAGACGGCCACACTGAATGCTATTGCCAGACACTACACCTGACTGGTAGCTTGCCTATGGCATGCTGTGAATTACAGGAACATCTTGATGTCTAAGCTGAAGGTCCTCAACCCTCTGAGTCACCCTTGCTCCTGCATATGAAAAGCATGACATTGCTCAGCTACATGCAAGAGGTTTCTCTTGCTTCTGCACAGACAGAAATCAAATGCTACAAACTGCTGTCTGCCAAGAGCCATCCCCACTTCCCAAACAAACTCAGGCAGAAAATCCTCACTCTGAGTTGCCAGGAAGTGGAGAGCTAATTAGCAAGCAAGCAAGCATTACGATGACAATCACAAACCAAAAAGAGAAAAAGCTGCAGTTTTTCTTCTGACTCACTTCAGCCCCTACATTAAGCTGGAAATTGCCTAAACCAGCACACACTTTCTAAGGACAGTAAAGTTGGCTGTTTGCCTTGCTGCCTCTTTGGATGCAGCATAGATGGAATGGCTGGTGCTTCCAGGCTAGCCTGACATGTTCATGCTATAAGGATGAGTGAAAGAATGCACCTTGTGTAAGTCACACACTTCAGGCTACTCTTGGGTATTTTTCTTTTGATTCTAAAAAAATTGATAAGCCAATACTTTTCAAATGAACCTACACAGAAACCTCCAAATTCCCAGATTCATGCGCTTAATTCAAAACTTCTGCTTTGTCTCTCCTTCCCCTGCAAAGCAAACATATGCACTTATCCCTGCCAAGGGACTGAGTAATTTGAGAGCACATGCACTGCTAACCTTCTGCAGCTGGCAAACTCTCACGAGCATCTGTACCTGTGAGGAAGTCATGAAAGGTACTTGCCCTTCACAAGACAGAAAGCTCAGCCTTTGCTCACTGAAAAGGAAAACTCTAAGAAGCAACCACCACCAACCCAGCTAACTCAAGCTGCGCCCTGAACACTGATGGGGAACTTCTTCTCAGGGTGTTACCCAGCCTCTGCAAACATAAGCACCAGTTCTTGATGCGAGATCAGGACAGGGCAGTTAAGAGACTGTTTCCGGCCTGCATTTGAGCAGCTGCCCGTGTGGACATCCTGCAATGTGTGGATAATGGCCAGGAACAAGCTGGGCACCACCAGCAATCTGTGCAGTGGTGCCGGTGTGCACTTGGACTGGGAAGCTTCTATGGTCATGAGGGTTGGAGAGATGGCCAGAGACCATGTTTGCAGGACACCATGTACACAGACCCCGCTCCCAGCCTGCTGACCTGCAGATTAATACCTTCCACCTTCTCTGACTGCCATGGTCATTGTCACCTCCAGAATCATTATCACCACATTATTTCAAAGCACTTGGAAACACAGCACTGAAGCATGCTTTGTATGAGTAGGACACTGAAGGAGGAAGGGCTGTTGAAATCAAACATTTGAGCACTCTAGCTTGAGGCAAGAGCAGTTGTAACTCACCGTGACTGTGTCCTGGCTCAGGAAACCAGAAAGGCTCCCTGTCCCATAGTGGATGGCAAACTTGGTGCCATTCTCCTTGTAGGTGGTGGATTTAGAGGAGTCATACTTGTGGTGCAGCACTGCAGTCGGGAAGGGGAACACAGAGGGACACACAGCATTAGTGCTCCTTGATACCTATAGTTCCCAGATAGCTAACCCTATACCACCTGGCTTATCTGACAAATGGACACTCAACAGTGTGAAGGTGGGCCTGAGCCCAGCATTTGCCAAGTCCAGACTGCTTAACAAAGCATTTCCATCTTCTGGGGAATTAAGTGGGCAGATCCAGTTTAGGCTGTTAAATTGGATTTGGCCACTGGGTATTAAAAGCCTAGAGGCTTTGTGGCTGGTGTGTCAGGGTGCATTAGTCAGCAGAGGGAAGTGTGTACCCCCACATGCCCTGGACAACCTATGTGGCTTTAAATACAGTCTGCTATGGGCATAAACATTTTTAACTCGTGGATTTACCTGTTTCTTTTACCAAGTAAGACTAGCTAGAAATTTTTGTCTACGTCCATTGCTTTTTGTACAGAGAGGGCTCAAAATATTCTTTCATTTGCAGAGGAGAGGGGCTTTCCCCTAGCCTAAGCTGCTTTTCTCCTTGAATGGGCTGGGATGTGTAAGAAATCCCTGGTTTTATGGCCAGGCAGATTCCTCCTGAGTCACGAGTTGGCCAGTGCAGCCCCATGACTGCCCAGTGAGCAGTGCAGGTGACGGCTGAGGATGAACCAGCTGAGCTGCACAGAAACAAACACGCTGTATGGGGCCTTCCCTGGCTAGGCTGTCTGGGTCCCAGTCTGGATCCCAGGCTGGCAGGAGGTGAAGCTCCTTGTATAATCATAAAATGAGCACTTTGATCCCAGCACCTCCCAAGCCACTGCCCTGAGAAGCCAGCTCCCTGCTACAAATCAGGAACCACCAAGACAGACCAGGTGTGGACCTCACCACCCTACCTGTGGTATAAATCTCATTTCATATATGCAAAAAGAAGGTTTGTCTCCTCTCTGGACACTACAGTGCCATGCAAGAAGTCCAAATTTCCACTCTACTCCCAATGAGCACTGTGAAATGCCTTTCATCGTTTCATTTGTTGACTCCACAGGTTTCTCCACTCTGCTTAAGCAGCACAGCTTTTGGCTTTTAAATGGCATTTTACCACAGTCAGATTTGACACCTTCAACTGTGGAGGTTTATTGCATAGGAATGCCACAGAGCAAAAAAACCTGTAGTCCCTAAGATGTTCTCATCTTATTGTGCCTACCTGGCTTTCGTTAATTACAACTCCATAAACATGCACGCACATGCTCTGTGCAGCAATAAACCAGAAACTAGGACAGTTTGTATCAGATCTGGCAAGTGGCTGACTTAAAAGAAGTCAGCCTTGCGCAAGGGAGTAACAGCAGCATTGGTCAATAATTTGGGGAAAAACATCACAACCTATGATGCTGCTCCTCTGCTGCAGGGCTGAGGATGTTGGAGAAGATTTGGCTCTGTGTGTGGATGACTTGGAAATAACACAGGAACGGAGTAATGAAGGATGGATGCAGGAGGTTAAAATCGTATTTCCAGCCCAATCCTAGAGAGCCCATCAGCCTCTAGCAAGCCCTTTCAAGCTGCTGCCTCAGTTTCTCCTCTTGCAATGCAAGGATGTGCATTTTGCAGGGAAGGAGAAGCTGTTGAGCAGCGCTTGGCACCTGTAACACTTACAGCAGGCGATGTCCAGTAAGGAACAGCGCACAGATGGCACCCAGAGGTTGGAAGAGCCAGTGTCAAAGATCACAGTGAAATTCTGAGGAGGAGTCCCAATACCGATGACACCATAATACTGGGCCTGCAAAGGACAAGAAGGAAGCCATGAGCAGAGGTAGCTGGCTAAAAGTAGGGACTAAAGACCAAAAAGTCTCTTATATTTGAATAAGGGATCAGCTTCTTATCTAGACACTGCCTTCCTCTTGGTTTTGGCACTGATGGGCTCCCAGCCTTTGTTCTTTGGAAGGGAGGCTCCCCTTCAGTGTTCACAATTCATTACAGTGTGTGTGAAAAGGATAAATCCAGGACAAGTGGGACGGGTGCATGTGTGGGAGGACATTTGTGGCAGAGAGACAGGGAAGGAAAGAAGGGGAAGATCTGCAGGCTAGCATGAAGTTCACTACAAGGAAGAGAAAAAAGATGGAAGGAAGCCAAGCAAAACACCTCCATTATTGAAAAGCTGAAACTGGCTGGGAAGCTGCTTTGCTGGTTCTCAGAGTAACTGCGGGTTCCAGTGAGCAGCAGCTCTGTTCACTGCAGGTGGAGTTACAGCTGCCAGGGCTTTTGGTCTTTGCTGGTGAGCTCCCAGGGTGGGGAGGAATAAAAAAATGCTCAGTCAGGTTAGATCAGTGGGATGAAAGTCCGGGAGAAGTTCCTGTAGCACAGGTATCCAGTGGATACCCCTCTGCCCTGCTGGGACTGGAAGAAACCTGAATGGCTGAGCAGTTTGCAAGACATCACTCTACCTGTAGAGAAGAGGATGAATGGGGAGTTCTAGGCAGGTTCTATTTTGGGGCCTGTTTTTATGCATCTGTTTTTCCCCAGTCCTTCCAAACAGGCAGAGAGCCATATTGTGCCTGGTGATCAGCTGGATCACAGGCCTGGAGAGAAGGCTGCTAGCAAGGGAAGTCAGCCAGTAGCCTTTCCTATGTACTTAATTAAGGGAGAGGGGGGAGGAAAAAGGATTATCACTCTGTTCACCTCCTGTGGGCTTAGGCTGCAAGGTTTGCTTGCTGAGTAATTAACAATCCATTGAAATCAGCCATAATGGGGAGGCAGCATTTGTTTCCAGTGTTTCTGTAATTATTGCTGGGGATTGAAAATTAACCCCTGGTACAGGGGTCCTCTACATCACATACACACACCAGAAAGGGTCCCTGGGGCTGGCAAGGAGCACACAAGGCAATCTAGGGTGGAATGTGCCTTTTGTTCCAACAGTTACTCTGGCAGCAAAAGCATTTTCAGCCAGGCTGGGAAGGACCAAGTGATTCCTTATCTCCCACTACGTGTTGGGCTGGTGTCCCTGTGACAAGGGAGAACAGTCCTTCCCCAACGTGGTCTGAGTTGTGGTGGCAAGAGACAACACCGTGACACAATCCCTAGCACCCTGGCTTTCAACACACCACCAACTGAAACACCGCTGGCCCTTCCCACCACAGGATGGTGCTGGCTGGGTGACAAGAGCTCACGGGGAAGGGGAGCAGGGGGCAATATTCTGAATTAACAGCCAAATATCTGGGGCCAGCTTTATTCTGCCAGGCAGTGCTTGCATCCTACACCACCAAGAGCTATGAAGGTACTCAGAAATAGTAAACCCTACACATGTCTGGCAGCTGGGCAAGGACAAACTTCACGTCCTCTGTCTGGCTTCTCCTTTTGCCACCATGAAGGTCCCCTTGCTCTCTAAGCTGCTGAGAAGAAAGTGGAGGTGCAGAGTGGCTTTTCCCAATGGAGTGCAGAAGAGGGAGGGTACTGCATTCCCAGTCCCATAGGAAGGTGTTACCCAGTCTGACCCTTCTTTCTCTAAGCCATGCTCACTCTTCTATGCCCCAATGTCTCAAGGAGTGGAGCATGATTTTTATGAATGTCTTGCCAAAAGTAGACCCCAAATGCACCAGAAGAGCCTAGGAAGGACTAAGTGAGCAGGTCCCCACTAACAATCATTAATTAGTGACAAATGGGAAAGGAAATAGGTCACAAACTAAAAAGCTGCTGGTTGGGTGGCAGTGGTTTGTTTGTTGTCGTTGTTATTATTATAATTATTAGTATTTTTAGTTTAGTAACAATGGGAGGCACCTTTTGATACCCACCCATTAAGCCATGGAGGTACATGAATCTGCCCTATGGGATCAGCATCTCTCCCTCCTTTATCTTCCTAGCTGTGGTGGGACAGCAAGGCTGGCATGTCTCACCACCCCCATAGGATGGGTACCCCCAGAAGTGACTGCTGCTTGCCCAACACTGTGCTAGGGTCCACTGCAGTGGGAGGGGGGTGGGGAGGTGGTGGCAGGAGATTGTTACTCACATCCATGTAGTTCTTCAACATCTCTGGAGTGGGCTCAGCCTCATCAGCAACACCAAGCTTGAACTTGAGGACCTGGGTGAGGGCATTCACATCTGGGAGCTCGCTGCCTGCCTCATTCAGAATGCGCCGCATAGAGGGGAACTTGGTCAGGGGGATCCTGTGTGGGCAAGGCAAACATCCACCTATCAAAGGAGCACATGTAGGGGGGGACCCCGTGGGAGTGGGGCAGTAGGGCTCCACTGAAAACAGGACGCACCAGGGGGATGTGGTTTGGGCTCCTGCCAGCACCTCATGGTGGACCCCCTTGCCGTGCTGTGCTCAGCGCTTTCCCCAAAGCCGGGAGGAGGGTGGGAGACTGAGAGGTGGCTGCCAAAGGTCACCAGGTGTAGTGGAAGCCGGGGCGAGGCAAGACTCTTCCATGGGCAAGGAGAGCATGAGCCCATCTCGGGGGTCCCAGCCTCCTCCGCTTTGATGGAAGGGGAGCTGCACCGTGTGGAAGTGCTGTGACAGGAGCACGGAGGCCACCGCTGCAGCAGCAGCGTGGGGGGGGNTCAGCCCCGGGAAAGGGGAATAAACACCGGGAAATCAGTCACGGGGTGTCCGCCCGGCCGCGCGTGCTCGTCTCCTGCCTTTAACTTCCTCCTAGCAGGCGGGGTGGTTTTTTTGTTCTTTCCAGGTTTCTGGCTTTTTAACATTTTTTTCTGCCCCGCCAGGGGAGTGTTGTCGGTTCCCCAGCCAGGAGCCCCCCTGAGCCCCTCCCAAGCCGAGCGTGGCGAGGGCTTGGCCTCTCACGGACCTCGGCTCTCTCCAGGGGGGGCTTCATTCTGCACCTCCCGCTCGGGAAGGCCGTGGCAACTCCCCAAGCTTCATGGTTTTCCTGGCCCCAGGACACTTCCAGTTTGGAGGGGGAGTGGAACTCATCCCTCTGAGCTGGGGGCTTCTGGGGAAGGTGGGCATACACGTAGCTTGGCAGAGCTTATTTTGGAGGTGCTGAGGGGGTGCCAAGCCATATCTGCCCCCCCATAAAATGCACTGTGGCAGTGCTGGACTTCCCCCCCTTAGAATGCAGGGCTGAGCATCAGGGACCACCAGGATGGGCTGTTTGCCACTACCGAGGTGTCCTGGCAGGGCTTAGAGGTCCCACAGTGCTGGCTTGGGAGGCAGCAGACACAGCTCATCTCTGTCCAGGTTACCCTGACCAAACTTTGACAGAGCCACAAGACCTGGAAAAACAATATAAATCGGATTTACAGACACCTTCCCTTTCAAGTCCTGAGAGCTAAGGGTGCTTGTTTTCTGCTCCTGCTTGTGACCAATCTTGGAGATGGGAGAGTAGCAACCTGTGGGATGAGCTGGGCAGTGCTAGAGCGGCTTCATGGTGAGGTCCCTACCCCATTCCCATCGCTTTCACATTCATGCAGCTTCTGGAAAATTGCTGGATCATGTCACTAGCATCTCATCTACTCTTGCTCCTTCCCACACTCTGTTTCTGAGCCTTTTCTATGCACCTGTGGACTTACACAAGATCCTGTAGCCCTGGGTTTATGGCTCCCACCTCCCAGCTGTGGTCCATGCTGATTGTTTTTAGGGGTCTTTTCTGCCCTGGGCTGTCTCTCACCGCACTGGCTCTCCAAATTGCTACACTTCAGCCAAGCTGGTGGCCTCCAGGAATTGTGTCTCCTTCCCATGGGACACAGCTCCCCGTTGGGGAAGTTGAAGTTTTCTGAAGTGATGGCTGGAGGCATTAGTTCAACCTGGTGGGTCCCGTTATTCCACCTGCTTCCTTCCTGCCCCTGGGGGTGTGTGGTCAAGGCAAGTGCCACTGACCATGAGTCAGCAAAACCCTTTGCCCTCCCAGCCCTAAGGCACTGTGTGACTCAGCAAAACCCTGCATTGTTCTTTTGGGCAAGGAGCCAAGGAGTAGTGGGTTCCCAGCAGCTGGAGCCTGACCACAGCGGCCTCGCTGCTGCTGCTGCACACTCCAGCTCACGGGTCTCCTCCTGTTGTGCCCCTGGGTACTGACAGCCCTGGTGCTGCGTCCCCACAGGTGGGAATGGGTCAGACATAAACTGACGCAACTGTGGTCCCACCCAAAGAAATCCACCCTCCTCAAGGGTTCTAGGTCCCTTTGCAAATGTGCTCTGCAGACAAAAAAGATAGTCCTGACTCCAGGCCCAGGGCTCCCCTTCCCCCCTTACAGGCTTTCCCTGGAGCCCGTAGAGGAGCAGGTGAAGTACCAGCCCTCCTCCCTTCACTTTGAAGTGCCTGGGAAACTGTAACTGGCCAAGCAACATGCACCGGGCCCCCAGGCTGGGGCACCTAAGGCAGCTACTCCTCGAGGGTTTCCAGTCTGGCCAGTCTGTCCCAGAAGCCTGTGGCTAGGGAGTGGGTTTCAGCATGCAGGGATGGACTGGAGAGGACGTCATGCCCTGTACCATCACAGAGTACAGGCAAATTCTTCCAGCAGAGTCAGGAAGTCTGGACCCAGTCTGTGTCTGTATTTTTTTATTTCTAAGAGATGAAAGCTTTGCTTTTAGCAAAGCTATTATAAATGAGCCTTTGCTTGAACTTCATGGTAGCAGGACTTGCGTCCTCGTCTCTTGACCTGCTCTTATACCAGTGCAAGAGGGTCGCTGCTTTTAGATTGGCTGGTTGAAGTGACTTATGTGTCCATCACATCAGTGAGGCCAGACACTTCCAATGTTTTTTTCGGGAAAAAGGGAGGACGGGGCTGTGTCAGGGAATGTTACAATACTGATCCTCTCCTGGGGGCTCACAAGATGGGAAGGGACTGGGGGTCTTATCCCCAGAGTGTTTAATCTGTCTCCAGCTCTTGGGACTGGTACTTTTGGAGCTGACACCACTGTGCCTGCATGCTAGGGGACTTGTGGCTCCAGCAAGGAGCCAAGATTTCTGCATTCAGGCTCCCCCAGCACCTCTGTGGAATGTTTGCCCTGATGTCAAAGCCTTGAGAGGTACAGCGGGTATGTTTAACCAGGAGCTGTGAGCATGTCTGGGTATTTATAGGCTGGGATTGTGAGAGTTCCACCTTATTATCTTTAAAAGATAAACTGGCACGAGCCTGAGCTCTTCAGTTTTTACACATTTTTCCTTGTTTTTGGAACAAGACTGGGAGTGTCATGGCTGAGGTGTCTAGAGAAGGTGGAGATGTGTGAGAGACAGACAAAGAATCTATCCCTCCTGACTCTGATTTTTGTCACAGTGGAGGAACACTTTTCCTTGCTGGTCTGTCTCCCTGGCCCTCTGCATTCCTTCCTGACTCTAGGGGGTGAACTGGAGTGCTGTCCTGGCAGCCACAGCTGTGGGTGTGAAGTGACGCACCCCTGGGAGCGGGTCACAATTTCACAACCTCGATCCCTGCTTGAGAGGATTCCCAAGGGGGATGTCAAATGACTCAGCTCCAGTGGCTCCAGCTAGGAAGAGCACCCCAGCTCCAACTATGGGAGATTGGGGTCTCCTCTGCCAAGTAACACTGTCCTGCCTGCCCTTTGCCAAATGGGCAGGGACCTCATGTAGCTTAGTTTTCAGTTATAGAACTCTTTAGATTGGAAAATACACTTGAGACCATTGAATCCAGCCATTAACCCAGCACTGCCAAATCCACCACAAGCCATGTCCCTCAACACCACATTTACATGACTTTTAGATGCCTCCAGGGATAGTGATTCCACCACTTCCCTGGACAGTATGCTCAACTGCCTGATCACCTTTTCAGGGTAGAAATTTTTCCAATATCCAACCTAAAGCTCCCCTGGCACAACTGAGGCCATTACCTTTCATCCTGTCACCTACTACGTGGGAAAAGAGGCTGACAGCCACCTCACTACAACCCCCTTTCAGGTAGTTGTAAAGAGCAATGAAGTCTTCCCTGAGCTTAGTTTTCTCTATGCTAAATACTCCCACCTCCCTCAGTTGTTCCTCATGGGACTTGCGCTCCAGACCAGCTCTGTTGCCCTTCTCTAAATATGCTCCAGCAGCTTAGTGTCTTTCTTGCAGCGAGGGGCCCAGAACTAGACACAGGACTCAAGGTGTGGCCTCACAAGTGCCCAGTACAGAGGGACTATCCCTGCCCCAGCCCTGCTGGCTACATTAGTTGTGATACAGGCTGGGATACCACTGGTCTTTTTTGCCACACTGCTGGCTCATGTTCAGTTTCAACCACCTTATTTTTTGGAGGGCTCTAGCATCTCCCCCACTTACAGTTTGGCAGCACTTTGTCAGGGTTGCTACAGTGGCCTGTTTGTCCTTACATAAAGCTGTGTGTTTGCCTTCACCCTTTCCGCAATGGATTTTTTCTAAATTTATTTATCATAGTGGTAGCCAATGTCCTGAATTGCAATGACCTAAAGGGCAAGGAAACTTCAGTTCAGAAATGCAGATTATTTTTTTCTGCCAAGCTGCAGGTGGGAATTTAGAGAATAAACATCTTCAAATTCAAAAAAAATGCATTTCTGATTTTGAAGCTTGTTGCCTAAAGAGAAAACTATTATTCCATCTCAGCTGANCTTCTCTAAATATGCTCCAGCAGCTTAGTGTCTTTCTTGCAGCGAGGGGCCCAGAACTAGACACAGGACTCAAGGTGTGGCCTCACAAGTGCCCAGTACAGAGGGACTATCCCTGCCCCAGCCCTGCTGGCTACATTAGTTGTGATACAGGCTGGGATACCACTGGTCTTTTTTTTGCCACACTGCTGGCTCATGTTCAGTTTCAACCACCTTATTTTTTGGAGGGCTGTAGCAGCTCCCCCACTTACAGTTTGGCAGCACTTTGTCAGGGTTGCTACAGTGGCCTGTTTGTCCTTACATAAAGCTGTGTGTTTGCCTTCACCCTTTCCGCAATGGATTTTTTCTAAATTTATTTATCATAGTGGTAGCCAATGTCCTGAATTGCAATGACCTAAAGGGCAAGGAAACTTCAGTTCAGAAATGCAGATTATTTTTTTCTGCCAAGCTGCAGGTGGGAATTTAGAGAATAAACATCTTCAAATTCAAAAAAAATGCATTTCTGATTTTGAAGCTTGTTGCCTAAAGAGAAAACTATTATTCCATCTCAGCTGAACAGAGCCTACAGAAGAACAAGCCTGGGCAAGTCTGGTTTCAAACACCCTGACTCCATCTCAAGGTGCTGGTGTAAAGGCAGTGGATGCATCTCATTAGCAGAACCTGATTCACCATCCCCGGGATCCTGAGTGAAGCAGTGGTAAATTTTTCCCGGCGTGCTGCCAGGACCTCTCCCACTCCCAAGACTGTTTCCTAAACTGGTGTACAATTCACAAGGTGAGGGTGCGTTTTCCAGTGGCACCGGCACATCCCAAATTACACCCTTTTTCTGGGTGACACCCGCAAAAGCAAAACTGAAGGTAGTTGAGTAGCAGCTCCAGCTGATGGGAAAGCTGGTAGCAGGGGAGGTGTCACACTGAGCATGACAAAGTGACTCACGCTGGCCCTGAGCATCTGTCCCACCGGGAAAGATATCCTTGGCATCGTGGGTGGTGGCAGTCACTGGTCCATTGGTGCCGCCTGGCTGGGTCTGATTTGAAGGCAGAGCTGGTCAGCAGCCTGCTTAAACTTACTGTGGTTGCAGCATAGGCTGCAGTCACCTAGGGAGATTCTAAGTGGAGTTGCAAAAGGCTTAGGCTGGATGGTAATTGTTCCCCTGATGTCCCTCACACCGCAAACCCTGATCCCAGTGGCAGTAAGGGTGTCTTACTAGTGGCTGGGAGAGACAAATGTGTTTCACAACAGACAGGGGCCCTGAGAATGGCTCCATCCCCATCAGGGGCATTTGCAGCAGCCTTTGAGGATGGAGTGCTTTCACTCCAGTGGACTTCTCCATCAGATCCTGCTCTTCCAGCCTTTCCCCTAGCTATGCATTAAATAAAATCAGGAGGGATTTATGGTGGAAAATACTTTTGGTCTTTAAGTCTGTGAGTTGCCCTAGTGTCTTCACAAGGGTTTACTTGCACACCACCTTGCTTCAGTGGGCTGCTGCCAAACTCGGCATTGCCTGTCCCCGTGTCCCACGCATTCCGTGGCCCTGCCCAAATCCTTGCCGCCCCCACACCACCTGCGCACTCCTGACCCTGCTCAGCATTGAATGTCCTTCGTCATCCCCTGGCCCATCCTCCTCCATGACTGGTGACACACCTGGCACCCACCTTAGGGAGGAGGGGACCTGCCTCTCCCTGGCTGCTGGGCCTGTCTGCTCCCCAGGGCAGGGATCTCATGTTGTTTGCCTCACCTCAGTTATTTTGCAGCAGGCTGGAATTGTCCAGGACAAGCAACAACAATCCTGGCAGACTCTGGCAGCAGGCAGCGTGACTGACTGGTGGCTGACAGGATGGGGTGGCAAGTGGCAGTGATGGTATTGATTCATTCCACCCACGCCAGGATGTGATGGGGAGCACAGGGACCCAGCTCACCTTGTCACCACCTTGAGCAATCCCTGCTGCAGTCCCCCACACAAGCCTGTCTTGGGGTGGGGGGTATCAGCTTGGTGGTGGGGTTTCCATGCATGATGAAGAGAAGTGCCTCCAACCATTTCCAAGCACACCATGGATCTTACTTTCTTAGCTAGCTCCAGATTTTTTTTATTTCCAGCAGAAGATGCCCCAAGAAGACCATTATTTGTGCAATCATGTCTCCTTAATGTGACAAAACACTGAAGCAATTGAGATTTCTGATCCTGAGAGAAGTGTGGGCTCAGAAAGATGAGGGTCAACACCCCATTGCAACCCAAGGACTGACTTAAAGTTGCAATATGTTTTCTGGGATTGGGAGCAACCAACTTCCACTGGTGATTTGGTGAATCACTCTGGACCTCCTGGGGCAGTTTCTGCTGTCTATATGGCCACATAAACTCTGAATTCTAATTTATTGTCATCTATCTCTTAAGTTCCATCTTCACTTGCCACCACAGCCACTATATCCAGTGTGACTGTCTGGGGTTAAGATCTTGAAGCCAGGTTTAAGCACATCAGCAAACACAGTCTGTAGCTTTGCACACCCTCTCTCTGGCCTTCTGCACACAAAACACCCTGTTAATTTTTTTCAGCGTGGGACGTGGCATTTCAGCCTCTCTGGCTGAGAAATCCTGAGTGTTCCCAAGGAACACTGCCACCAGGGTGACTTAGGGTTATGGTTATGATAAAAAATGTAAAGATCCTTATGGCCAAAGGTGCTTGTAGGTTATGGGCGGAGGGAGGTGTGGGATCATCTCTGGCAGACACCGCAGCTGCGCCCAGGTCCTGCAGCCTCCAGCATCTTCTCCCACTGCAGCTAGGAATCAATGAAGCTGAACAGCTCAGACACTGCCACTGCAGATATCTATTAGTGGATAAGTACCCACCAATCTTCCCTCCCTGCAGAACCACCATTGCATAAAACCCTTTCTGTCCTTTAGTGCTGACTTGTTTTGTTTTTAGCATTGCAACCCTAAACTGACTGGTGCAGTGAGTGGGGGATTAAGGGCACGGTCCTGGGCAAAGTTTTCCTGCAAAATCCTCAAGGCCAGTCAGTTGCAGCCTCTGATCCCTGGGGTCATGCACCCCACTCCAAAACAATGGCTACTTGTTCGGCATTGCTGGCAGGACTGTGCTTGGCAGAGGAGACAGCTGGTCTGCTTGTGGCTGAGAGGAGTAATGGCATTGCTCAATTCCCCTCTCTGGACCAGGAGGGAATCTTGGGGGTGTCCCAAGCAGTGCTGGATGGGGGAATGTGGACCCCCAGCAGGTTTGGCTGGGATTGTGGGGTAAGGGGGGTGGTGTAGTTGGAAAGCCATGGTCAGAATCAAAAGTAAGAGGCCACTTTGCAACACTTTGCCCTTCTTTTCCTGGAGTGGAAAGGTGTGGAGCCCAGCAGGGTTCAAAAGGAGCCTGTCCCTGATGGTGACAGCCCCAGCAGCCAAACTCTCTTTGAGCTGCAGCAACAAGAGACCCTGGGGCATCAGAAAACCCTTGAAGGAGAGAGATTAAGATGCCTTAGAAAGCCAGAACCTGAGGAGCATCCCAAGCATAATGAGCTTATTACAGACACCTCTAAGACAGAAACAGCAAGTCTGTCCTTGCAGTAGGGCATGAAGATGCATCAGTCCTTGCTGGAGGAGTTTTTGATGCCACATCATTTGAGCAGGGCAAGAAAGTCAGTTTTGGTTCTACACATTTGAGCCACTACCCGAAGCAGCTGCACTTGGCCCTATATGATGTAACACCACAAGCCTGGAGTTTCCTTCCTGTTTTCCTATTTTGGGCACGTTTTGCCCTGACATCCCCCACTGTGCTGACACTGCTAGAGGAAGGCCTGTGGTGCTTTCCTCACACACTGTGATGGCTCACATGGGCCAGTTCCCACCACTTGTGACTCAGCTGATTTTCTCTTGCCCAAGGCATTGACCAAGCTCCTGCTTGCCCTGTCCAGGCATCAGCAAATGCAATGGCATGAAGGATGTCCAGGACCACCGTCACCCCCACCACTGGCTCTGTGTCCCCACCACCAGTTGCCATGGAAGCCGCCAGCTGTGCATGGTGAGCAGGGCCGGAGATGGCGCTTGGATCACTGCACTGAGCCTGGTGGTATCTGACCTGCATTAAAGTGGGATGAACATCTGTACCTGCTTACTGGGCATGTTTTGAGCATCCTGTAATTAATGTTTGTTCAGATGGTGGCTGCTTAGCATTATTAGCAGATGATGAGTAGCTGATGTTGATGTTGCTACCTCGAAACATCTAATTTCAGCATCTAGATGGAGCAAAAGGGCTGAGGGCCAGGCTCCTGGTGCCAAGACTCTGCCAGGCTTTGCTTCTTCGGAGGTGGCTTCCTATTAAAGCCCTTTACATGGGCATCTCTTCCCTCCCTTGGCAGCCTCAAGTCTGGACCCACATGGTGGCCACTATGGCAGGAACTTGACCTGTGCTGGTTACATGGTGGGGCCAGCAGCTCCCCTTGCTGAGCTGAGACATGCAGAGTCCCCAAGCCCGAGGTAGCAAGAGTGAGCTTGGGGACGCAGACACAAGACGACATTCAAGAGCCTAATCCAAAGCCCACTGAAAGTTTATTGTGTATTTAACCCATCTTGATGAATGTGTTTAATATCTAATAAATGAATGTCTGTAAAGAAGCACTGAGTTATCCCACCCCTCCTCCCACACTGCTGGACACAAGCATGAGGAAGAAGCACTCACACTGGGATGCTTGTTTATTTATTTATTGGAGGGAAAAAGCACTGGAAAAGAGAGCAACACTTCTGAAGCCTTTAAAGAAATTACTTTCTGATTGTGCCAAGATTAAAAAAACTAAGCCAGCGATGTCTTTAACTCCTCAGTCCATAATCCAAAAACTGCTTAAGCAGCCAGTTTTTTATGAGGTGGCTCTGCAGAGGTGGCAGGATTTGAGGTGCTATGTCCCCAGGCAGCACAGTGGCCTCCTCTAGTGGCAACTCACATCCAGCCCTGTGGAAAGAATCCTGCAAGTGAACCCTGAGGGGCTGCTTGTTCCTCAGGAAAATTAGAAGCAGAGTCCAAACTGCCAGAGGAGAGGCAACCCTGCATGGGGTGTGCCATCATGCCAGGCAGGGAACTGAGCACACCCATGGACCCCATCAGCAGGGAGCAATTGCTCCTGAGACCTCCCACCCAAGCCCTCCACCCACCGCCCTGAAGACCCATTTAAGCTTGGCCAGGACAAGCAGACCTGCCCTGGCCCCTGCGGTGCTGGTGTGCAGCCCTGGCATCTGCATGGCTTGTGCTGCAGGCAGCCCATCGCCAGTGCCCTCTCCTGGTGGGACACCAGAGCTACGTGGTGTAGCTCCATCTCCTGGATGGACATCAGCACTAGCCTGCAGCCTTGTCCCTGTCCTGCAGCTCCAGGACAGGGAGTGTCCTACAGATCTGTGTCTCCTAAGGGCAGTCTGTGAGCAGCCTGCATGCCTAAGGAAAGCTGACCTGCGCTATAATCTCTTTTATAAGGGGGAATAGCTTGGGGTTTTTTTTTCTTTAACCTGTTCACCCATTTCCAAAAGGTTTGTAGGTCCTTTAGGGTGGGTTTTGAAGTCTTTTTCTCCCTTCTGAGTTTGGCTGGAGCTGCCTGAAGGACTTACTAGCACATCAGCGTTCTCAGGAAAACAAGCTGAGTGTGTCTGCTGAGGCAGGGTCTTGAGGGGTCCCTTTAGGCAGAGATCCAGGGAATGTATCATAGAATCAGAGAATCATAGAATGGCTTGGGTTGGAAGGGACCCTAAAGATCATCCAGTTCCAAAGTCCACACTGTGGGCAGGGACACCTTTCACTAAACTAGACCCAGAGCTCCACTCAACCTGGTCTTGAAAGTTGCCAGGGATGAGGCATCCACAGCTTCCCTGGGCAATTATGTAGTTTTCTTAATATCTAATCTAAATCAACTCTTTCAGATTGAAACCATTCTCCTTTGTCCTCTCATTACATGCCCTTGTGAACAGTCTTTCCATCTTTCTTGTAAGCCCCCTTCAGGTACTGGAAGGCTGCAATTAGGTCAACTCGAAGTCTTCTCTTCTCCAGGCTGACCAATCCCAATTCTCTCAGCCTTTCCTCATAGGAGAGGAGTTTCGTCCCTCTAATCATCTTGAAGGCCCTCCTCTGGACTCGCCTCAACAGGTCGATGTCCTTCCTGTGCAGGTCCATCTTGGAGACTGTTTGAGAACACCCAAAACTAGCATTTTTTAGTTCATGCTTCCTTTAACTTGTGTGTGTGGCATTAGCTTCACTAAATTATTTGAGAAAAGTCCCCAGGTCTTACAGGGCAGGCAGGTGGAGTCCGCAGTGTCACAGCAAAGGTGTCCTTCCCTCTTGGAGCAGTTTGATCTTTTGGCTTTTTCCCAAGACCTAAAGGACCTTGTATCAGGAGCAGAAGTGAGCAGTAAGTTTTGCATGGGAGTCCATGCTCTCATCTCCTTTCCCTGAGATTTATTTGCTACACATAAGGAAGTCTTTCCTCATCCATCAGAAGGTTTGCCTCCAACTGGCTCAGTCCTATGTATGGTGGGAGGGAGGACTGCTGGCCTGCGGCCCATCAGCAGCAGGAGGGTACCCAGGCGGAGGGTACACCCACATTCTGAGCCCCTTGGATGTTATGAAGCCCATCGTCAAAGAAAATGTGAGGCTGGATCTGGGCGAGGATGGGGCCCTTGGGAGCTCCATCCATGAAGAATGCCTCATCGATGGCCAGACCCCATTCCCGGAGTGTCTTGATGGCTCGGACGCCCATGTCCCGCCCACTGCGGGCAGTCACCAGGTAGCTGCGAATGGGGGATTTTTCCTCGCTGAACTTCTTGCGCATCTTCCCAAGGTGCATGGCAAAAGCCTTCAGGGGACCCTGAAAGAACAGCAAGATAGTTGGAAATGGGTGGGAAATAAGGAGATACGTATCTATGCTGCCTGTACAAGTCTGAGCAATCTGGCACTGGTGCTGTGCACTGGGTGCTTGGCAGGAAGGTGAGCCTTGTGGTGCTCATTCTAATCCCAATGTGACTAGGAAGATACACCTCAGTGAGAAGTGCATCTGGATTTGAGTCCTGCAGGGACTTGGACAGCAAGAGGTCACAACCTACAGAAGGTAATGCTGGGGATAACCACAGCCCTAGATATTTTGGAGCTGATGCTCACTTACAGGAGACAAAAGGCCAGATCCATTTCCAGTGGGACTCCAGATCAGGTCCACACCAGGGACTGAGTGGTGGATGCATAAGGAATTTATAAGCATTTCTGCTTTTCTGGCAAAGCCCTAGCAACAGAGATGGCAGAGCCTGTGGGTGCCCATGTGTATTGGCTTTCCTTTGGCCACGTTTTGGTAGCAGTGGGGGGGGTCTGCTGGAGAGGCTTCTTCGAGAACCTGCTGGAAGCCTTCTCCATGCCCAGCAGAGGCAATGCCAGCTGGCTCCAGGCTGGACCTGCCACTGGCCAAGGCCAGACCGATCACGAGTGATAGCAACGCCTCTGTGATATATTTAAGGTGGAAGGAAAAAATCGTTAAGGGGCAGATGAAGCTGGGAGCCAGAGCAGAGTGAGAACATGTGAACAACAATGTAGACACCAAGGTCTGTGCAGAAGGAGGAGGTGCTCCAAGTGCTGGAGCTGAGGTTCCACTTCATCCCGTGGTGAAGACCACAGTGGAGCAGCTGTGCCTCTGCAGCCCAGGGAGGACCACAGGGGTGCTGAGATCCACCTGCAGCTCATGGAGGAGCCCACACTGGAGCAAGTGGGTGCCCAAAGGAGGCTGTGACCCCGTGGAAGGTCCATGTTGGAGCAGGGCCCTGGCAGGGACCTCTTGACCAGTGGGGAGAGGAGCCCATGCTGGAGCAGGATTTCCTGGTAGAACTTACGGCCTGTGGGGGACTCACGCTGGAGCAGCCTGTGCCTGAAGGACTGCACCCCGTGGAAAAGTGGCCTATGTGGCAGCAGTGTCTAAGAAACTGTTGCCTGTGGGATAGACTCACACTGGAGCAGTTTGTGAAGGACCGTCTCCCATGGGAGGGACTCCTCTGAGCAGCAGCAGCAGCAACAACTGACTGTGAACCCCATTCCTTGTCTCCCTGCACCACTGGGGGGGAAGGAGGTAGAACTTGGAAGGCGGGGGGTGAGGGGAAGGTGTCTTTAAGATTTATTTTACTTCTCATTCTCAAGCTCTGATTTGGTTAGTAATAAATTCAATTAATATCCCCACTTGGAGTCTGTTTCACGGGATCTCTCACGGTCCTTATCTCAACTCACAAAAGCCTTCGTTATATTGCCTCTCCTCTGCCCATTTGCAGAAGGGAGTAAGAGAGGCTTTAGTGGGTCACTGGCATTGAGCCAGGGTCAAACCACTACACTAGGGAAGGCAGGTGGCACACTCACCTCTCCCATGGGCACAGCCTCCATCGCCCGCTCGTACTGCACTGCCCCCTCCAGCCCCTGCTCCTGGAAGATCTGGTCTGTCTCGTCAGAGAAGAGCACGGCATCCCCATCGAACACCACACGCAGTTGGGTGCTGGGGGCCTGCACCTCTTGCTGGAAAATGAGTGCTGCTGAGACCCCTGTGAGGCAGAGCAAGGTGGGAGTCACAAGGGACACCTCTCCTGGGGGTATGTAGCTCCTGCATTGCCAGCTCCTCCCCACACATACGTTGTGGCCCAATCCCACATCATGTCAGCACCTCCAAGCCACGGAACTTTCTGTGAGAGTTAGTCCAGCCTTTCCAGGGCTGTGTTATGCCTCAAAGGGGATGGACAAGGAAGCACTGCTAAGGTATGGACAGATACTGAGGTCTGCTACGAGATCGTGTGTGATTGTCAAGGCATGAGCAGTCTTCCTCCTGGTGCTCGCACACACTGCCACACCTGGCTTCAATGCCCAGATTTAGCACTCCGTGCTATGAATAATACAGACTGGTATCTCCATTGATTGGGGTAATTGGCTTAATTACAGGTCTCTTCCTACAAGCTGCACCCTACCCACCCTCATCTGTGGACCCAGGCCCCCAGACGGGAAGACACTTGTCAGAACAATGATGCATTCAAGGAGGCTCCAGGAATGTGCTGTGTTGTGAAGGAAACTCCAGGCTGCAGATGGCTTGCTCCTGACCTTGAAGGTCAGTTGATGTGCTCATACTCACGTGAATTAATAAGAAGCTGATTAACCCTGTTAGAGCTGTTGGGGAGATCTAGGTCAAACGTGCTTACATCTATCTCTGAGTACACAGTAACTCTGCATCCACTAAGACATCTAGTTTCTAAGTTTCATTCTAGTTTCTAAGGCATCCTCATAAAGTCCTGAGAATCCCTGACACACACTCATTGATCCAGGGAGCAGCCATGGAATTGCATCTTTGACTAGAAAGGTTTAAATATCAGGCAGGGAATGACCAGCTCATGGCAAAGCTGTGGCCAGAATGATGCATACAGCACTCAGTGACTTGTGAAGGCATCTGATAAGGACATAAGAGGAGATTAAACTGCTCAGGACTATACTGGTAGTCAAAGTGCCATTCACCTCTTGCCCCTGTGAAAGCTCAGGCTCTGGTGTCACCTCTTGGTACTAAGCTGCTTGGGAAAAGTGTGGTGGGTTTG
This sequence comes from Pitta sordida, assembly GCA_013390025.1. NCBI lineage: Eukaryota > Metazoa > Chordata > Aves > Passeriformes > Pittidae > Pitta > Pitta sordida. The sequence continues at coordinate 177,166 of WEKX01008869.1, forward strand.
GGGACATGGAATGGAGAGGAGGACGCACCTCTCCGGAGAGCATTGCAGACATCTCTCCTGTCAGCTGACAGGAAGAGCTTGACCCCATGGGACTTCAGGTACTGCGTGGAGTCCTCATCGCTGACAAAGCAGAACTTGGAGATCTCCAGGCCTTCAGGTCAGGGAATGTGAGCAAAATATGTTATGGAGCAATATCCTCCTCACAGCCCCCCATTCCCACCCTGGGTTTGGCATGCTTTGCTGCAAGAGCTCAGAGTAATGAATTTCCCAGTGCTGTGTGGGGAACCTGCGCATATTCTTGTTGCATCTTCTTGCCCTCTTGCTCCTACAAAACTGCTGAGTGCAGTTAAATACTCTCTCCATACCTCTTTTAAATAGTATTCCTCACGACAGCACTCTGGAATTTATGGGGTTTTTTTAAAGACCTGTTTTCTTTCAGGTGTTGCCTGAGGATGCCCAGGCTGTGCAAAATGCTGCCAAACCTGGTGCGAAGGATATGGCTGAAGGGAGTTGGGTTCTGCCAAGGAGCCTGTACCCTGGCTGTGCTGTGGCATCCTGGGCAAGTTGCATGAGGCTGGCAAGAATTGGGCATGTTTCCAAGAGAACCCCTTCCCCTCAATTCCCCGTGCTCTCTATTTGCCCCTTTAGGATCCATGGTGGTGCTTTATTTGCTTTGCAGCCTCCCAGGAGGAAGCAGGAAGCCCCAGGGATGAGACCCCCTTACCGTAGTGCTTGGCGCTGTTGATAATGCGCACTCCACTCTCTGGCCTGTTGTTGGAGAGCACCAGGATGTCAAAGAGGTCCTTCTCTGCTGGGTTGCTTTCTAGGATCTTCTCATTCACATACTGCACTGCCTGTGAGGACAAGATGGGACTCTTTTGGAGAGGCATGACTTCAGTGGCTTTGTGGGGGCTCTTCTGCAGTTAAGTTTAGTGGTTTGTGCTGAATCTGTCAGCTATGGCAAGGCTGGAAGGTTATGGAGTGCCAGAAGGAGCAACCATCCTGTAAAAGCCACCATCAGGAGGGCAGGGAGCTGGGTACCTCACCGGGGGTGGGGAGAGATGGACTGGTGAGGAGCACACGTTTTGATGATCTGCAATGAGACCAAGAGGCCAGGATAGGGATGACTGTACCCCATGATGGGAGCTGAGACTTAAAGCTGGGAAAGCTGAGCTTTCACCCCCCCTAACCAGGTGTGGGGCTTACCTGGATGAAAGCAAAGGCTGTGCCTGGTGGCAGAGGTTTGTCCTGGTTGGCCTGCTGGTGCCTTGTGTACTCCTCCTTGCCCTTCTCCAGGTAGAGTTTGTGCTCCTCCTCCAGGTTGAAGATGGCTCTGGTGGTCACAGCAATGACCAGTGCCTTGCTGGGGTCTTTCTGCAGGACAGGGAGGAAAGAGGAGTCAGGAACTCATGGAGGTGGGGTAGAGCAGGGGGAACGGGGTTTCACAGTCCAGAGTGGTGGGGTTGGACTCTGGAGGTATCATTCTTGTGTCAGAATTCATGATGCCAGAGGTACGAAGCCAGGTCTTCATCTTCAGGCCACCAAGGATGGGGCTGGCAATTGTGGCACTCTAACCTGTTTGGCAAAGTGTCACATCCTCCAAGGACAGCTCACACGGAAGGGATTGCTTCATAATTTTGCAGTTTATGGGCACAGCACAGCTATGATCATCTGTCTGTGCTGAGCTGGGCACTGCTGGGTTTCTCTGCACATACTGGTGGTTTTACCCTTCATTTGTGTCTGTTCTGGACAATCTAATGAAGTCTCTGTGTACATACAGAAGATGATACTTTCTCCCTGACCGCTCCAAAGTTTAAGGGTGAGCAAGTGTACCCGCCCTTCCTTTGCAACTGGATATTCAGTCCTGCAACTTCTTCCCATGTGAAAATCAAATGGACTTCACTGGGACCAGATGCTCAGCAGCCCTGAGACAGGCCACTTCTGCTGAAACCTAGGCACAGGCAATTCAGGCCACCATAGCTCTGGGCTGTGGTGTGTCCTCTCCTGTGGTGGGATTTCAAAACTTGATTTAGAAATACAGGATACATGTTTTGTAACGAACAACCTTTTACCTGTTTGACATTGGTGTTAACGACTGTGTTTTCAGACTCTGCCATCTTCAGTTTTCAGCTTCTAGGAGAAAACATAAAATTAAATTGAGACATTATAATATAGCAAATCTAGAAAGGGGGAGGAGTGGAACGGAGACAGGGGACATTCTACCCACCAAGTGAAGCAGCCTAAATGAACCTGCTTATGCTGACCACAACTCTGCTCTGAGAAAAACTGTTCTAATAGTTCCAATTAAATATGATAGAAAAGTGGCTTCTCAAACAATGCTTTATTTTTATTTTTGTCAGAGTACTTTTCTCTGTGTGGAACTCCTGAAAACTGTTGTGGAGCTCTTTCCCCACCAAAATAAGGCTGTCTTTAAAGGAGTAAAAAACAGTTATGGGTTGGTTTCTAGTTTCCTATTGCCTTTTTTGCTACTTTTGCTTAAATGGTGAATTTGCATCTACAGATGAATGAGTTCACTGCATGAGAAGCTCATTTACAGCTGTAAAAGGCCAGAGTAAGTAGAGATGTGTGGTGAGGGATTGAATGCAGGCTGGGACTTCCCTGATGGGGCCGATCTGCCCCTCCACAGCCCTGTGAGCCAGACAGGCCCTACATGGAAGATTTCAGTGCTAAGCCAGGTCTGGCAGATGAAAGTCTTGGGGGAGTTGCATGGGTCTGCCTGTGTGGGCAGATCAGTTGTAAATTCCATTTATTTTTGTACATCTAGGTCCTGTGGTTTCTGTAACCACCATGCTGTATGCTCCGCTTCTATGCACTAGTCAGTGCTAGATGTGGACCTTCAGGATTCAGCCTGTGGGATGGGAACTGTTCCCACTTCCACCAAAGGTGATCCCATGGGGGTTATCTCCACCCAGTAGGTCCTACCAGCACACTACAGTGCTTCTCTGGAGAGCAGAGGAAGAATCACTGCTCCACACAGATTACTTGGAATGGCAAGATGGTTAAAACCTCATTTTCCAGTTCATACCAGTTCACCCCCGTGGGTTGGGGGGCTGTGCAATCATAGACCAAAGCCAGAATACAGTGTAAAGGGCAGGTCAGGATCTCCAGGGAGACTGCTGCCCCAATTTTATGGAATTAATTTTTATTATTCAAGGACTGAAAAGTGTTGCCTGAGCTGGTAGGCAATACACTTGGCTGATGCCAACCGTGAGAGCCAGAGCCTTGCCATGGGGAGCTCAGGGCTTGCATGTGCACTCCCTGACTTCCCGGGGTGGCAAGTCCTGCAGCAGGGCTGCTCCCCTAGACAGGGGTGCCTGGAAAGTCACGAGGTGCTGAGACTCCTTTTGCGTCCTCCATGCTGGGAAGCAGGAGGGCAGATGGTGGCAACCACCAACCACCCTGGATGAAAAGGGAGAAGCTTCCCTCTGACAGAATCTCAGCCAAATACTTTTCTGAAAGTTAAGATTAAATGGAAGGAGGCAAAGGGGCTGAGCAGCCCTTCCGGGTGGGAGAACCCACCTAATTTCTGTTCTTCCAAGCGCTGCATACCAAGCCTGACTTCCTTCCACCTCCCTGCCCCTAATGCCCGCAATGGTGTTCGCATACGGACACGCACATCTGGGTACGCACATCTGGACAGGCACACAGTGCCAGACACGCAGGAAAGCATTCAGGGCGGGTGCTGCTGGTCCCCGCAGCTCATCTTACAGCTGCGCAGCAGAAAGCAGACGCTACCCCCCTGCATACAGGCAGGATTTTGCCAGAGGGAAAAGCCCAAACTCACCTCGAGCGCTGCCTCTGCTCTGGGCACAGCCTGTCCAGCGGCAGCATCCCAACTCTGCCCAAGACGCCGCTGTTTATATTTCCCCCTCCCCGCGCTGGCAGGAAGCAGGCAGGAGCCAGGATGGGGTGCAGCTCCGCTCCCCGGAGTGCTGGGATTTGTAGGCACCAGGTGGTTGGCATCGTGCCCGGGCCAGACTGCATTTCCCAGCTGGCGTTGCACAGGCGGATCACGGTCACCCGGGCCTGGCCACAGCACAACCACGGCCACCGTGGGGATGGGGCTCAGCCCTATTCCAGCTTTGGACCTCCCTTGGAGCTTGTGCTCACTGGTTGCTCACTGCCCACAAGCGCTGCCACGATGTCTATTTCTGTAGCCAAAGTATTTATAGCGTTTGTCTAGACCTCTCATTTCCCAGCCCCTAAATATACATAATGGTTGTATTTTTTACCAAAAATACCGGGGTAACTGCACCAGGGTGGCTCACAGCGTATTCAGGGATGTGGAGAGTGAAGATGTGTGCAGAGCGTGGCCGAGTGCAGGAGGGGCTCACCACATGTACAATTTTCCTGTAATAGTTTTGGGTCCCTTTTCCCTTTTTTCTTCTGACAGCCAGCTCTCACACACTGCCCTGAGCAGGGCTGATTTTTGTGCTGGGATCTTGCTTTTCTGGGTAGTTTGTGTGGCACCTAGCCCTGTGAGGCTCATGGTGCTGGGATATTTCAACATACCCTTTCCCCCGTAGAGTGCGATTGGTGAGGATGGGGAAGGAGAAGAAGGGCAGGGGGGAAGAAGGGGAGGGAAGAGAGCTGACACAGAGGACCTGCTGCCATCCTTGAGCTTCTCCCTTGCCCAGCCAGGCCCTACCTCACTGCTGGAAAAAAGCCCAGTGCAGCAGCCTGTGAAACCTGGCTCCTGCCAAAGGACACCAAACACACTTGCACTAAGGCCAAGCAGCTCTTTGCTAGCATGGCACCAGGTTACCACCAGCATCACCAAATCATCTCCTGTAGGCCACTGGGGTCCTGTGCAGCTTGGCTTCACTGAGATAATGGAATCATAGAATGGTTGGGGTTGGAAGGGACCTTAAAGTTCCTTTGCCCACATCATGGGCACAGATGCCACACACTAGACCAAGTTGCTCAGGACTCCATCTAACCTAGCCTTGAACTCTTCCACGGATCGGGTCACAACTTCTCTGGCCAGCCTGTTCCATTGTTTCATTACCCTCTGAGTAAAGAATTTCTTCCTAAGATCTAAATCCTCTTTCAGTTGTCTCTAGCCTGTTGACAAGGCTACTGATATAGCACTCAACTTTTAGCATGTGCATGCAGACCTCCTTTCCTGACTGATTTTATTGGTCATATTCCCTTTCCCCCCATCCCCATAATGCATTTCTCCCATGCATCCTCCAGGACTGGCAGTTTAGAGCAAGAAGTCCCCCCAGAGGTTTGCTGCAGCATCATTCCCACAGTATCTCCTGCTCCCGAAAATGATGATTCTCTGAGCAGCAGCACAGGGCATTTGTGAGCAGGGTTGTGTTTTGGGTGGCTGACGGGCAGTCCCATCTCCTGTCCCGTGGCTAGGCACCTGATATGACAATGCCTTGATAGTCATGTGAAAATCTGGCAGGACTGGTGAGCCAGGGTTGTGGGGCAGAGTTAGGACAGGTCTGGTTTCCGGGGCATCTCCTCCCATCACTACGTCAGCCATCAGACACTGGCAGTATTGCTTCCTGCTTCTGACACCACCCCAAATTTAGGCAGCTTTTGAGCAGACTTTGCTTAATTGGCAGCAAGAGAAGTTTACATCCATAAATTTAATGCAACAGGGATGCCCATGAAATTGCTCTTGGCTATATGTGTGGTGCTGCTCCTATTGGCACTTGGGGGTGAAGCCACCCAAGCAGCATCTCCTTGCACTGTCTGTCCTCCCTGCAGTGTTGGATCAGAGCATTCCTGTTCATCCTCACTGCCGCACATGTTTCCCAGGCCCTCACATGGTGCATGCCCTGTGGGCCAATGAGCTAGGCTCCCCAAGTACAGAGCTCACGAGGGATGGATGCAGTCATGCACCCGTCCCCTTACAAGTGTCCATACCCTTGTGTTAAGTGCCTGCAGCTACACAGTCCAGCCCAGCAGGGATAACTTGGAAAAGTGAATTTCCCACTGCATGGAGCTGTGCAAGGAAGCCCGCTAACTTCTCACAGGCAGGAGAGCAGGTTTTGCTTCCTGGTCCAGCAGGGAGTTCCCCACTGGCTTCTTGCCTGCAAGAACACTGCTTGGGTCAGTGGTGAGGTGGGGCTGACAGAGCTGCTGGGGCCACCCGGTTCCTGAACTGGTGAAGCAGACTTTCCTGTTTCAGCTGTGCAGTGCAGTCACTATCCCTTCTGCACCCTTGGCTTCCCCCCTGGTGGGGTTCCATCTTGTCCCACACCATGTCCTTGCCACATGCGGTGGCTTGACCTGGAGCCTGCACAGCAGGGAAGGGAGACCAAGGCTGGGAAGGATACTTGTCGGTAAGTCTGGATTTGGGAACCCAGTCAGCACAGGGTGGGAGTGAGAATCAGGGTCCTCGCAGCCCCTTTTCCAGGAACATGGATGCTTGATGATCTCTGCTGACTGCCCACCGAGACTATGCTGCCTTTCCCAGATCACAGCAAGGCTGTACCCACCATTCCCAAAATGATGGCTCAGATCATTCTGCAGGGCTGGGATCAGGTTTTTTTAAACCAGGGCCAATGTTAGACTAATGCAACACAGCCCTTGGGGTCTGGCAGGCAAAAGGTACTGAGACACCTAATTCTGTGCTGGGTGAGTGCCTACTTGGCTGTCTTGTTATGGCTACCCTTCACCACAGTCTGAAACTGTCACCCAGCACCTCTTAAATACCCGGGCAGTGCTTCAGGTGTCCAATGGCACAGAAATCCCATGTGGTCCTGGACAAGTTACTTAACCTGCACCTCATTGTCCCAGCAATGATGCCGCAGGGATGACAGCAACTCCCACGTCTCTCCAGCCCTATGTCCACATGCAGCAAAGCACACTGCTGGAAAAATAAAAGGCTTTTGCTGGCTTTGCAGGCTCAGCAGAGGGAAGTGCAGGTGTGATTTCTACACAGGAGAATCCCCTTGCAAGAGGCACCTTGGGATGGGCAGAACATTGGCAGAGTGCAGGCAGAGCAAGGTGGTGTTGGCTGCTTGAGCAGGGACCCAGTCGGGTGCAGGGCGGGAGGCTGGGGCAGCCAAAGCAAACAGGCACATACATGCCAGCCTCTGTCACGGCACGGGGGCTGGGTTCCACCCTTGCCGTGATGGCTGCAGACCTGCTCACTGTGCAGCCTGGCTCCTGGCACACCTCTCCTGTTGACGCAAAAGGAATTGTGCTATGCGGAAGCGCTCATGCTAGAATAAGAGCCTTGCCATGGGGAGAGCTTTAAATCTGCTTTAAATCTGAAGCCTTTCCTTAAGGTGTGTCAGCATTACCATGTGCATCAGGCTCACATAAAGTTTCCAAGCTGGTGTGACACCAGCCTGGTGACACCACTGCCACTGGCAATGAGGGCATCAGCCCTGCCAGAAGCCCAGGAGCCAACTATCCTACTCCTCAGCCCTGCGAGAAAGGGCAGAATAGTCAAAAAGAGGTGTTAGCTAATACGTAATGGGGCTTTCCTGGAGCTGAGCAAACCCTTCAGCTCATGCTGCCTGGCCAGGGAGGAGCAAGCACAAAGCAGGTCTTGATTTTAGTCCCCTGCAGACAGGTGATTCCTCTTCTTGAAAAACCTCCAGAGAACTCCCTAATCCATTCCCTAATATCTTCCCTTTCAGAAAGCAGACTGGATATGAATGAGAGGACTGTATGTGAGGGGCCAGCTAGAGCAGAGTCTCCCCTGCCCCCAGCTCCCTCCCAGTCCATTTCACACCTCATTGCCAATGTGGCCAAGCCCTAACCACTTACCCTGGCCTCTGTATTTTAATTGCGTTTGCACTCATTAGAGCCCTCTGCTACGGGCAGCACAGGAACTGCTGGAAAGGAAATCCCCACCCTGTTAATTTTACCTGTGTCCCCAGGTCACCACAGCCATGGCAGTAGCAACCTGGAAAGGCAGGACTACAGCCTCCCCACACACCAGCATCGCCACCACAGCTTGGCCAGGCTTCCTGGACAGCTGGCTTAGCCGGATCCCATGTGAGTACAATGGCTCTTGCCCTGCTCTCTCAGCAGCATTATCTGGTGGGGCCCTGGACTATAAGGCTGTGCATTCACTTCTCTCTCCTTCCACATCCCCTTTTCTAGTGGGGTTCATCAGGGTGGATATGCTGCAGAGTGGTACCATGCTGCTCCAGGAGCACAGGGCATCCTTGCTGCCCATTTGGGGAATGGTCTCCGGCTGTAGCCTCCCTGCATGGGGACTATCCAGGATTATAGGGGCAATTTTGAAACAACTTAATGCTGAAGCCCCAGAAAGGGGTTTAAATGCACTCCATATGTGTTGCTTTGCTTTAACATTTTTGTCCAACTCCATTCCTCAAACCCCGCACCAGTACCCAAATGGGCACTCATCGCTGTAGCTGTGGCAGTAGCCATTCTTCTCCTCCTCTTCCTCATCTGCGTTGTGAGGTGCTGCTGTGGCAAGAAGAAGCCCAAGAAAAAGGAGAGAATCAACTTGTGCACTGTCAGCAACTCAACCACAGCCAGCCTTGTGAGTCTTGCTTTCTCCTCAGTCCCATCTCCCTGCTCCCTGAGATGTTTGCTGCTGCACTGCCCAGTCCCAGGGATGGTGGGAGCACAGCATGGTGGGAGCAGTGTGTGTATGTGTGATGGCTGAGCATGTCCTGAGGATAGTGTTCCTCTCTGCCACAGGTCCAGCCTGAGATGGAGGACCTGGAGCGGGGAGTGGAGCAGATGCGTCGAGGAAAGCTGCAGTACTCCCTGGAGTACAACTTCCACACACAGGAGGTGGGGATGCTCACGGCCATGGCACAGCATGGAAACAGCTTTGCTGTTGCATGGTCCCTCTTTGCTGCCCACTGAGGTGGACCATACCCTCTTCCACATGCCTGCAGGCTGCCAGCTCTCATGCCTTCATGGTGTGAAGGCATCCTCACTGTTGCACTTTCTTCCCACTGAGCCCTCCGTTGTCTGACCTGGTACTCTTCCACTTGGTAACCTTGTGCATCACTCCTTTCAAGCTGAAAGTTGGGGTGAAGCAGGCAATTGAGCTGAAGGCCATGGACAGTGGAGGCACATCTGATCCATATGTGATTGTCTACCTAACATCTGATATGAAGAAGAGATATGAGACCAAGGTTTACCGCAAGACCCTGAACCCCATCTTCAATGAGAGCTTTACTTTCCAGGTAGGAAATTATAGCCAATTATGCCTTTTTGATCCCATCAAGAATGTTGCATAGGCACTGCTCCCTGGGCAAAAACCTCTTGAGGCAGAGAGATGCTTGTGAAAGCAGGATGGGGAAGTGCCAGAGAGAAATATCTGTTATTGCTGCCACTGAGGAGTGGCTTTTGGTTCCTCCCCTGTAGGTACCCCAGGCAGAGGTGCCTGAATCCACACTGGTGATGCAGATTTATGACTTCAACCGCTTTGCCAAGCATGACGTAATTGGTGAGGTCCGTCTGCCCCTGGCCAGTGTCAACCTGCAGCACGTCATTGAGCAGTGGAGTGACCTGGCAGCAGCCAGTAGAGTGGAGGTTGGTCCTGTTGGGTGGGAAACTCTGCTGGGAAGGATGTACTGTCGCTTTGCTTGCTGCCATCACCCCAAGAAGCAGGCCCTTAGGGGCAAGCAGGAGAGGTGGGAGAGACTCAGGAAACCTGTCCTTGGTGTTACAAACCCAGGTGAGCTGGCTTCTGTGTCTGGTATTAATTGCTGGCATCTCTCCATCAGGAAGAGCATCTGGGCGAGATCTGCTTCTCACTGCGCTATGTCCCCAGCACTGGCAAGCTGACAGTGCTCATCCTGGAAGCCAGGAAGCTGAAGCGAATGGACTCTCATGGACTCTCAGGTCAGCAGGGGCTGTTTGTGCTCAGATCTTCCTACTTCTGCCCAGGCTTGAATGATGGTACCAAGAGCTGCAAAGCCTTGAAAGCTCTTGGTGTTAAGACCTGCTTCCTGATGCTACCACTGTAGCCAGACCTTGGCTGACTCTCAGCCTTCCCTGGCACAGATACTCCAGCTTTGCACGGAGCTGGACGTTTCTTACTGGAAGAGATATTATGGCTGGATTGTACAGGGAGCTTGTGGCAGGAAGACATGAGCTCCAGGATGGCTGGCTCACCATAAGGAGTGACAAGTGACATGCCATGCTCTGCTTGCTAATGGCTCAGGGAAACTGTTTCATGATTGAGCTCTTCAGTCAAAAATTTCACTTATGTCAGCTGTGTCCTCTCTCTCCTCAGATCCTTTTGTCAAGGTGCATCTTATCCTGAACAGGAAGAAATGGAAGAAGAAGAAGACAAGTGTGAAGAAAAACACATTAAGTCCTTATTTCAACGAGGTGTTTGTTTTTGAGGTGCCTTTCAGTCAGATCCAGGTGGGTTTTCCCAGAGCAGCCAGGGCTGAGCAGGTCCCCACTGCAGCAAGTCCCCTCCCACTGACACTATTTATTTTGTCCCCCTCAGAATGTGGACGTGGTCATCTCTGTCTGGGATCATGACAAAGTGACCAAGAATGAGCCCATCGGCAAACTCTTCCTGGGCTGTCGAGCCACAGGAAACCAGCTGCGGCACTGGTCTGACATGCTGTCCAACCCACGCCGGCCCCTCGCACAGTGGCACATCCTGCAGCCCCCAGATGTGGTTGACAAAGCCCTGGGACTGAAATCCCACCTCAAGCTGCCCCTGGCCTCCAGATAGTGGAGATCACCTTCTCCACCCCAGGAGCAGGATGGTGGGCTTGTGGAGGAGTAGGGGCTTCTGCTCAGCAATGTCTGGACATGTTGGTCCCAGTGTCAGCAAAAAGGGGACTGTGACTCCTTTTGGCCAAGAGATAATCCGGCTGCTGGTGCAGCTCATGCCCTTTGTAATGCCTGGGGTGGAGCAACTTGGCATCCCAGGGCAAGGCTGGACCTGGAGTAGAGGATGCGAGAGGGGATGGCATGGGCACAGAAGCTAGCTCATTCCAACTGCTCATCATCTGGGGGGAAAAATACACAGAGCTTCAGGATCATGCAAAAACACTGAGTTCATTGATATGTATTTATAAAGCAGAGGGTTAACGTGCCAGTGGCATGGATGGGAAATTTCTATGGTTGTGAAGAATTTGGCAAGAGGAGTATTCTTGGAAAGGTTTTATGTGTCCCGTGAAGGGTCTTAAACAAGACTAAGATCTTGAAGCACCTAAAAGGCTTCTTCTAAGAGGCACCTAAGAGTACAGGTTGATGAGGCAAGTGTTGGTGACATAGGAATCTGCATTAAGTGTACTCTGTGCCCTGTTTAGATGCTAAATGAAACAGCAAAATCAGCCACTGTTTGTCCATGTGGCTTCACTCTTGGCTTATTCCCAGCCCATGATGATATGTGCACTCTAAGATGTGGCTCAGGGAGTCACAGGGGAGTGGTCATCAGTGACCATTCCCATGGACCACACAGATGAGGATGCACAGTGTCAGCTCCATTCACCCTGCACGGTCCTGCAGTAGTGGTGCAGCAAGGTTTGCACCTCTGGCACCAGGAGGTCCTGTCAGGGTGGAGGGGCTGAGGCTCTTTCATACTGTGATCACACTACCCTGACAAGGCTGTTTTGTAGCTCTCACATCACTTCTGGGCAGGTTTTGTGTGATCTATGAGGTTTTTGTGGTCACATGTCCTGCCCCGCCCTGCTTTGTAGGGTAGGATGAGGCCATTGTAGCAGTGGCGCTACATGCCCTTGATTATGCTGCAGTTTGGGGTGACTCAAGAGCAGCTCCTCTGAGCCATCTGCAGGAAGAAGCTCCCTGCATTGGACTAGAGAAGGAGGGAATTGCCTTTGCTCTAAAATAGTTGTGCTACAAAGCAGCCATAGCACACACAAGATCTGGGCTCATTTAATGGAATTTTGCCCCAAAAGACAAAAGTCCTTTTCACCACAGGGAGCTGCAGGCACAATGCTAATAGCTATTGCCTGGGCTCTGAAGGGGAGAGAGCCTGGTGTATAAATGAAAAGCCATTAATATTAAATAGCAGTTAATCTATGATTACCCAGAGCTCCACAGAGCAACTATCCAAGAGTTAAACAAACACGAAGCTGAAAAAGATTATGAAAACTCTCTATAGAGATTAATGACCTGAGCTTAACCATAAAAAGCTGCTCTGTCTGCTTCTTGATAAATATTCTTTGGGCTTTGCCATGGCTGTGAGGAGGGAAGAAATGACAGGGTGGTTTTGAGATGACTATAACAAGCGAAGTGTGGCTTCTGCTGGGGAAACAGCATCTGCTGGCAGCCTCTAATGAGATGGAGGAGGAAATCAGTCACCTGAGAAAGACTTGTAAAGGGATGTTTTAAAGTCTCAGCCTTCAGTCTCAGCCTTAGAATCAGCCTAGAACAGTCTGTGCTGAAGGGAACATCTCTGAACTGGGTTTGGGGTCCCAAATCTATTGCCAGATTGGTTTTTTTCTGATGCTATGTGGTGATTTAGAGTGATGCAGGACCCAGACGGTCTTTTGGAGGTATTTGGAACGGGCTTTTCTTAATTGTGCATGTATGTGTGTGTGTGTGTGTGTGTGTGTATGTGTGTGTGGGTTTTTTTTTCCAGTCTCCCTATTTTGAAGTTCATAGATTTGGGGTTCACTGCATAATTTGTGGGCCTGGGCATAAAAGCATATGAGTCCCAAAACAGATGCAGCTCAAGAAGATGCAGGGACATCCCCTCCTTGAGAAATGTTACCCCCTGTACCAGTGCCTGCCCCTGCTCTCTCCTTCTTTGGCCCTGCCTGAATTGCCAGTGCTGGCTCAGCAGAGCCGGTGAGGGAAGCCTGTGGTGCTTTTAGGGGGAAGTCCAGGAACCTGGGAGAGAGCACCCAGCTGAGCTGGCTCTGGCCAGCCTGGAGTGAGTCTTGGTGCAGTAAAACTCAGGAATCCGAGTTGTTTGCTCAGAAGGGAGAGGCGAGCGGGTGGGGATGTTCTCCACCCAGTTTTTAATGCACCGCCGAAGCTGCTTTTTTCCTCCTTCATAACTTTTCCTCTTCAATATGCCTTGTGCATTTATAACAAGGCTTTGAGCATTCTCCTTCTCTTGCAGGATTCTCTTATTATCTGCTGGCAGCTGTTTGAAGCAGGGCTGGCGGATCTGGGCTTCATTTCATGGCTAATTTCACCCCAAATGAACACAGCCTACTTGGGAGCCTGTTCACAGGGAGGCAAACAGCCCCATCCTGTGTGCATCCATCTCCTTTTCACCTCCCTGTGGCCTTGGTGAGACTGGTTGTCCCTCATCCAACAAGGCCAAATGCCTGAACATCTTCTACCTGATTAATGCTGTTTGTGCACTGGGGAAGTGGAAGATTCAACAAGAAGAGACGTTAAAGGAGGGGGAACCAACCCCTCCTCATCTTGTGTCTGTGCTGGATTCCCATGTCTGCATCTAGAGGGCAGGGCAGGTACATGATCTGAGCTGGGTCTCTGTGTCATCCGATCTGTGGCCCCCGGATAGAGCCTCATCAGCCAAGATTTCTTCTTCTGGCAATGGAGTGTGTTTGTGCGCGAGAGAGAAAGCAGTGGGAGAGAAACCATGGCCACAGAACCACTTGGTAGCCAACTGGTGACTGGATGCTGGGAGGGTCTGAGTGGCTTTTTCCAGGAGGCAGGAGCCAGCCCTTCCCTGATCCTGCACCATAGGGGCAAAAAGGAGTTTTCTGGTGGCTGAAGAGGGGCAAAAACAGGAATCCAAAGTCAGACTGTAGGGTGCAAGGTACTGAGGTGACGGATGGGGATTCTGTCATTTTGCATTTAATTGGAAGCTTTGCAGGCCAGTGGCAAGGTGAAAAGCAGGGCTTGGGCCAGGCAGAGGTGTGTTAAAGGAGACAAGAAGTATTGAAAATTTATGTGTTTGCTGTTAAGATTTATAATCTCAATTATTTAAGACTAGATCAAAGACTTCTGACCTCCAGAAGTCCCTCCCAAAGTGAATTATTCCCTCATTCAGTGGTTTTTATGGTATTTGTCCCTGCACTTCAGGAAATCAAATGAGAGAGCTGCACAAGGAGAAGGCTGAGCCTCAGATGTACTTGTAGCCAGTCATCTGCCGTGAGAAAAAAATGATTACAGGCTGTCATCATTTGGCCTGGCTATGGACTGGCTGTCCTCCAGCTGCAGATTTTTTGGCTAGTCTTAGAGTTTTTGAGAGCTGGAGAGTATATCTAAGCTCTTCTCACTAGGAGCAAGCATGCCTGTTTTATAAATATTCCTTAGCTAGCACCTTTACATTTTGCAATTTTATGGACAAAATGTGTACTTTGTCATGTATGGGTTTATTTTTTTAAAGCTCCAGCTCCTGGATTTGTGGGGTTCTTATGTAGTTCTGCAGCTTTTTCTTTTAAAGCATGTTTGTGGTTGTTTGTGTATATGTAGAGATATATGAAGAAGCCTCCCAGCTCAATACCTGGAAGCAAAGTGAGAGGATGGATGGCTGTTAATTGAGGCTCTTGCAGAGGTGTGGGGGTCATGGCACCCACCTGGCCATGCCGTAACCCTGGGATTTGCTGGGGGGGGGTCGGTGGGGTGCCATGGTGGAGGTTTGCAAGCCTGGGTAGGAGGAAAACTGGTACCCCTCAGCTGGGACAGTCAGTGGTAGAGTCAAGGAGCACCCACTGGTTCCAGAACCNGGAGGATGGCTGGCAGTTAATTGAGGCTCTTGCAGAGGAGTGGGGGTCCTGGCACCCACCTGGCCATGCCGTGACCCTGGGATTTGCTGGGGGGGGTCGGTGGGGTGCCATGGTGGAGGTTTGCAAGCCTGGGTAGGAGGAAAACTGGTACCCCTCAGCTGGGACAGTCAGTGGTAGAGTCAAGGAGCACCCACTGGTTCCAGAACCTTGCCCTTGCCTACAGTAAAGCACTGCAGCAGCGAGGGGAAACTGCTGAAGGGTCCTGTGTGTCATATAGCAGGAGGGACAGCTGCCATTGGCCAAGTGGTATCTGGGAAACTGTGGTGGGAAAGGGGGTGCTGGGAGAGTCTCCTTGTATGTGACTGATGGGAAAGAAGTGGAGGAGGGAGGTCATGCCTGGGTTCTAGGTTCTCCAGGGAGTCACATGAGAGGAAGAGAAATTGGGGCTTTGTGCTGAAGCCCCAAGTTGGGCTTGTTCTGCTTCTGGATATGGAGGTATTTTTAGGACCATTTTACACCTCAGGGCACCTTGCCCTGCCATGGGCAGGAAGGGAGGAGGGACTTCTGTGTGTTGTTAGAAGCCTCCTGCTCCAAATAGTCCAGTCTGAGGAACAGGAATGATAATGGATGCATGGAGGTGCTTCCTGAAGTTCCACTTGAACTTTGTGGGCAGACTTGGAAAATACAGACCTCCCATTTCTCCATATTCCAGGTCTAGGCAGGATGGAGCCCAGTGAGAAGTAGCACAAGGATTTAATAGCTTTTATGCTGTTGGGCAAAACTGCTCCCTGAAGAAATTCAGCATTACAAGTGAGTGGGTACCCATCAGTGATGACCTGTTGCATGTCAATAAGATGAGAGTTTCTCAGCTAGCCTGGCTGACTTCACACAGAGGTGATGAAACCCCTGCGGGCACTTATTACCATTCAATTTGAGCAGAAACAAGCACAAAGTCAGTCAGGAGTAGGAGTTCAGCTGAGCTGAAAGGAGGCCTTGACCTGCAAACAACCTGACCCATATCTTATTTTACATCCTGTAGGCAGTGTCTGGGAAGATGGTAGGTTTGCAAACCAGTGTTTCATCACCCTGACATCACACGGACATTGCAGATGTACCTGTCTGAGCCCAAAATGCCCTTTGTGGGAAATGGGCCCTTTGAGTTGTGATTCAGTCATTGTTCCATTAGGAAGAGAAACACTGCCCCCTTGGAAGAGCTGGTGTAAAGACCATTGCCTGTGAAGAAAGTGGTTGCCTTGGGTGGGGACCCGCCCAGTTGGCATCTGGTTTTGCCCTGGATAGAGAGTATTTTCCTCTTATCTTACATAAAAGTCAAGAGCAGTTTAGACATAGGAACCTGAATTTTGGCATGAAGGTTGTCACTTAAGACAGCCCAGTTAAAACACTTGGCCTTGGTGTTTACTCTGGATTTGACAAAGTATCTGTTCACATATGCAATGGCCTCATCCACTGAAGGTTTCTCTGCCCCACATGCACTCATCCCACACCAACCCTGACTTTTGCACATGTGCTAAACTCAGATCTGACTCCATAGGAGAAAACTCATATAGCCTCAGATAGCTCCTGAACTAAGCATCTAGGAGTGTTCTTGAAAGATGTTCAGTGGGGTTGGGTGTTGAGTTTTCCTGGCTCAGTCCTTTCCTACTCTGAGCTCATCTCCTCCCTTCCCAAGCCTGAGAAAGACTTCCAGAAGACCTTACAGAGGCCCATCTCCTTGCAGATTTCTTCTCCCATGGCTTCTCTCTGTGCTGTGCAGGTAGGTGAAGCTGCCAAGGGTCTTTGCAGCTGACAGCTTTTTTTAAAAATTAGGAGTCACACAGCGTTTCCAAAAAGTCAGTGTGCTTGAAGTGGATAGATTCCAGAGAATTGTTCCTTGCATGGCTTCTGGTTTGTAGGGCAATTGTTAACCCTGTGGAGAGGGGAGCTCTGTGATTTATTACTGTTTTTCTTGAGCTCTATGGCCACTTTTAAATTTTTTTAAACGAACACCATATTCTTGCTGCTGCTTTCTTTTGGCACAGAGAGCCCAAAAGACCTTTTGAGAGCAGAGGCGTGTTTCAGCCATACTCATTTGAGCACAGAGGTCTCAGCTTGTTCTCCAGACATGTTCTGGGTCATGTCCTCGTCTTAACCAGGCTGTGAGGATGCACATACACATGAAGGATTGTGATCAGGTGTCTGGTCACTTTGGTAATACTACCCAGGGGCAAGTTTGGTGGGAATTCCAGAGGGATCACCTCCTGGACATATCAAGTGCTGAAAGTCTGGGCACGCATCAGTGCTGGGCAGAGAGGTGTTCACTTTCCAGAATGCTGCCAACTCATCCTGGGGTCATGGAGAAAGGGACACGCCATGGCAGATTCTGAGATTTCTGGTCCTGAGCAGAAGTGGGAAAAGTGAGAGGAGTGAGGTGTGTGCTCAGGGTTGAGCTGGGAACCAAGTGATCCTAACCCTGGCTATGAACACAGACTCTCCATCGCTGGAGACTGAAGTTCCTGTGTGCTACCATGGTCAGAAGGGGCTTCATCCAGAGTAGTTTTCTGGTTTTTGACCTCTCCCTGAAGCCGCTCTTTATCCTCTTGTGTTTTCAGTTTGACATACTGTCCTTCCTCCAGGCTCCAGCTTGCAGTGAGTTGTGAACTGATCCAGCAACCCACACCAAAGAGGGTCCTGGAGTGAAAATTATCATTAAAATGTTTTGGTTTTTTTCAAGGCCAGTGCTTATATCAAAAGCATCCATATGTGAGAACTTATGTATGTCTATTTGGAGTTGTTCTGTTCCTACAGGCTCTTGAGCAAACTTTGTGGTGATATAAGTGAAGTGCATGAAAAGAAAGGTGGGAATGTGGTGTCCATAGTCCTGCAACTTGGCAGGATACCCTAGTCACTCTGCTCAGCACCATCAGCAGGAGGGAATGACTGCTCCAGCAAGCCTGCTCAGTGACTGCAGCCTGAGTGTCATCCCCTACATCTGCCACAGGGAGGGTTCAGGTCATGCCTCAAGATTGACATCCAGGCTCTGCTCCATGGGGACTGTCATGGGATGGGGCAATCCTGCTTCTGGGGCACCAATGAGAGCATTGAAGCCTCGCTGTAGGAAGGGAAGTGTATCCTCATCCATTGCTGGGATGGCTTCTCTCTTCTGGGCTTCTCTCTGCTGGGATGGCAGATTCTACTTGCATCATTTTGTAGCTGATGGTTAAACACAGTATGAGGCTGATGTCACCTTATGAGTTCAAGAGGTACCTGCTGAACATTGAGCAGTACCATCAGAACCTGAGGAGGGTCATAATGACCTGTGGTGGGTTTGGAGCCTGAGGGCATCAGCATCCTGTGCCTGAAGCACCCCCAAGATAGCAAGAAAGATAGCATGGAGCTAAGTGGACAGAGTGGCTGTTATTTGGCAGCAGCCCTGAGCAGGAACAGCCAAAAAACTTCATGCACACAGGCAGATGAGGTGACTGTAGCTGTGACTTACGTAGGACAGCAATGGGACAAGATGTAAAAGTTATGGCCTTCTTTTGAAGAGTTGCTAGAGGCTAGTGTTGGCAGAAGTAGAGCATGGAGAGCTCTTTCAGTGATACAATGGAGGGAGAGGGTCAGCTGCTCCACAGGAAAGGTACCAAAGTGTGAACATTGCATCCATTCCTGGCCCCTGTGTAATACCCTCACTTAATACTTCTTTTTTTTTTAGCTAAGCACCTCTCTGAAGGACTTGCCTAGAGCTTCCTTATGCCTTCCTTGAGTTTTTACTGCAAGGAACTTGTTCATTCATCACTCAAATATTTACATAATTCCTTTGAAAAAAATCCTCTGTCTCAATGTAACCCATGGCTTCTAACTTTGGCGTGTTTCCTGTTTTCCATTCTTCCTGGTCCTCACTGGGTTTCTTCCTCATGATATTTAGGTCTTGTACCTATTTCTTTTTTCTGGGAAAGCTGCCCTACAGCTTAACCTCTGTGGAAGGCTCCATGGAAAGCCTTATGCAGACTTGGAGGCTCAACCTTCTGTTCATCCTACTACCATACCTCACCATCCACTGCTTCCATATCCTACAAACATATCTGTTGGCCAAAACTTTGCTCATGGGACTTCTTTCTTTGAATGTCTGTATTCAGCTATTTCAGGCCAACGTTTCCCTGTCACATGGTGATAACCAAATTCTTGAACTCCAAGCAGATCTCGTGCTGTGCTACATGCCTGGACTTCAGGAGGTCCAGAAATCCTTCATCTCACCATGTTGAAAGAAAACTCCTTGGCTGTGGGGAATTTCTGAATAGAGAACTCTCCCAGTTTTGATTCCTCCAACAAGAGCTGAACTGCTCTCCGGAGGACTGATGGTCCAGCATTGGCCCCAATGTGTGTAGCTGCAATGTTTCAGAGGACAAATCCTGAGTGAACTCAGGCTAGTCCACACTGAGGGTTCCTCCTTTTACCTGGTACCAGAACAAGGCCCTGAAAGATAGCAGATCCATCCCAAGGACTTGCTCTTCCTTCACTGGCATCTGCAGCACTACTTGCATGGTGCTAAGGGTGGTGAAACAGGAAGCCTTCAGCAGCAGATTTTCCGCTATCTATATAATGTGTGGGAGGTGCCTGGAAAATATTGTCAGGGCCACGTCTGAATCAGCCTAAAAAACTCCAGAAGAGGAGGGAGGAGGGAGTGCCTGGGTTGGGGGAGGAGGGCAGGAGCTGTTTTTGTCCCTGTCTCCATGGGATCCCCTACACACACGCATTACATGTGCTGTGACCAGGACTGGGGAATATTTCCAGCTATGTTTCCACCTGTTTATCCTTCAGATACACAGAGATATGGGTCTGGGTCATCCATTGGAGGGGATTACCTTTCTCTTTCTTGCTGGTAGTATGGGGTTGTTCCCCATTTATCTGCTGCCTCTCCCCAGCCCCTAGGTGGCTGTGAGCCTTGGGGCTGCCTGCTGCTCCACACGGTTGTTTTTAAAATTTAAAAAACCTGAATTTTAGAAAACCTGATATTCGTATATTTCCCATGTGAGGGAAATAAGTGAGGTTATAAGAGCATGCTAATGATGGATGGCTCATTAAGGGATTGCTCTTGCACATGCTATCAACAGTGGATTTCTGGGGTGCAGGCTCTTTCCTCTCTTCCTTCCTGAAGATTGGTGCTGGTCCCAAGCCCTTGGAGGTGAACTGAGCCATGCTGTTGTCCATGGATAAGCCACTCTGTGTCTCCAAGGGGAAATTTTTATTAGAGCTCTTGCAGATGGATGGCTGTGTGCAGAGAGCCTGGGCTCCCTGCATTCTTGAAACCATATCTATTGGGACGGATTGGTGGTGCGAGGAAGGCTCCCTCCTTGGCACTTCTGAGGAAAAAACATCACTCCGGTTTCTTCAGGCTGCCCCTGCTTGCCCACTCCACAGGTAGAAGATGTTTTCCTCCTCTCCGCCCCTCGGCCCCTGAGGGCTTGCCCTCTCCTCCAGGGTTGCCTGCCTGGCCTGCCCCAGCCAAGGGAGGTGCACAAGGGACTCTTGCACTTCATTGGTCTGAGAAAGACTCCATGCCCTTAAAGAGAGGGTGGATTTTCTGCTGAGCTACCCGAGAAGCCCTTTTATACCTCCTTACTCAGCCAGCTGCCTGCGGCTCATCTGTCCATCCTGTCCAGCCAGCGCGACTCTGATTTTCTGCTCCAGACTTGGGTGAGCTTTTCTGTATATCTCCTAATGACCCCGCTTGCTCTTAGGGGATGATGGGGGAGCAGATTTTCTCACCTGAGTATTAGGGATGTGAATACTGGGTGGGGGTGCTGACCTGCTGGTAGAATCAGGGATGCTAATAAAAGTTGCTCAATCCTTTGCCTGTTGGAGAGGATCTGTGTATTGGAAAGTCTCCCTCTGTCTGTTCCAGTGAGCTTCTTTCTTTTTAGTGCCATGTTTTTCCCTCCCTTGGTTGCTTTTGCTCTCAGCCTGAGTGGCAAGAGCAAGCAGAGCCACAGGCTCCCTAATGCTGGCCTCCCTTGGGCCATAGGACTTGGGATCTTTGCCTGTGGGAGCTTGGCAATACTCCCTGCTTACACCTTGTCCTCCAGCTCCCTGCCTGCTCCTTGCAGTGCCTTCCTCCCTAAAACACCCTTGGACAGGGACCAACAACCGAATTTACGGTGCCCTCCCCGCCAGAACAGGTGATTTAAAGCCCACATCACAGGCAGTGAACTCTTGTTTCCTCTAGTTTCCTCGGCATCACTGCTGCTGAAGTGGGTGCATGTGTGCAGGGCAGGGATGTAAGTAAAAATAGCCGGCGTTCCTCGGCCTTTCTGTCCCTCAGCTGTAGCTCAGCCACCTGCGATGGCTTGTGCTTTGCATCGCTCCAACCTTCCTGAGTCACGGGGCTGGCACTGGGGAAAGGCTGCCGTCCGAGGAGACAGCTGCAGCTCCTTCTGGAGCTCCCTGGCCATTTTTAGAAGCACTTTTCCCCCCTCCTCCATAAAGTAATGTGATGGGCCTGCACATTTTCCAGGATAAAGTTTCCTTGGCCCTGCAAGCTGTGCCTCCTGCCTTGGGCATGAGCCCCCGTTAACACTTCACCCTCCAACACAGCCTCCCAGACCCGCACACTGCTGCATTTTGGGGGCAGCTCTGCCAAGAACTAGCTCATTTTGGCCTTGGCCAACACTCCTACATCGTTCCATTAGGAGGTTCGAGCAGTAGATATCACTCTGCTAGAAAAAGAAAGTTCTATTTACATGGAAACAATTTACAGCAACACAAAGGCACTCTTACATCTCTTCTGTAATATGTTGCATTGTAGCTGTAAAATTTTCACTTAAAGCAAATATAAGGAATTGTCTGAGGAAACTCTTTGTGCCTTTACCAACTCAACTCCAACTTCCAACCCTGCTCTATGTCACCTGTGCTGAGGTTGCTGCAACAGGCTCCCCTTCCCCACACAATGGCAGCAGCTTCTTCTGAAGCCCTTCCTTGTCACTTGGGATCACTGCCAATCTTTTGCAAGCTTTGGGGTATTTCTTGTTCATGAAGTAAGGCAATGCGGCGTGGCAAGTAAAGCGGCAAACTGAAAATAGCTTTTGCCTTTTCTTCCTTTGTTGAATAAAATGGTTTCCTGGGGGTCAAACAAGAAGCATATGTACGGAAGTCACTGTCACAAGTTTCTTTTTCTGTCCCAGCCCCCTTTGGTCTTTTCCAGAAGTCCCCTGATGTTGGTTGTGTCCCCTGGTTTGTGTTGCTGTGAGGAGGCACGTGTTTGGCTGTTGTCTACAAACTGCAGCCTAGTTCCCCATATGATGAAAATTTGGTGAAGTTGGGAAATAAGAACAAACCTGTTCCTCTTTTTATTTTCTAGAGGAATCTTGCAGGTTTTTGGGTTTTTTTTTTTTTAAACCCAAGAAAGTGACCACCAGCATGCATAATTATGAACTTTTTTCCTTGTTTTTCATTTCAGGCTCACACCCATCTAAACCAAGATGTCTGAGTAAGTTCCCATTTTTCTGTCTCTAGTATATTGTTGGCATTTAAAAACTTTTGTTCAACTGCCAACTTTTAATGTTTGTTAAGATTCCTCTGCTTATTTCCAATTAGGATCCTAACTGCTTTTTTCTCCTCTTTCCCTTTTCTCTTCCTTCCTTTCCTTGTTCACCTGCTTTTCCTGAACAGTGAAGAGGTAAGTGTGTCTTGCTGGAGTTTTTTCTTTAGTCGTGCTCATGGCATCAGTCCTGGCTTCACCATTCCTCCTTTGGAAAATCAGCTGCTGGGCGTGTGTGGGAAGAATGGTCCATGGCAAGGATTTCTTGCTGACTCCTTTTGGTAAAGATGGAAAGAAGAAGAAAAGTCCCTTTTGAAAAGTTTTTTTTTCTCCTGACTTGAAGTTAAATGTTTTTTTCCCTCTATTCCTCCTTCCCCAGATGGGAAGGCGGTGGTCCATCATCCATTCACCATCCAGGCCTTGGTCTACCATCCTCTCCTCCTTCCCCACATCAAGCATTTCATTTTCTGCCCACTGAGAACTACCAAATCACTTCTCAAAGGCAATCCAAAGAGACATGGATCCAGGGGAATGTGAGCAGGTTGTAGTTTGCATTCTTAGCAAGTTTTCCCTGGCTTCTGGCAGAGCCAGGTGGGGCTGGGGGTGGCTGGAGAAACACAGGGGAAAGTGTGGGAGGATTGTTTGTGGCTTTGTCACTTCACTTTTCCTCTTAGCAAATTGCTACATCCTTCATCTCTGCTTGGCACCTCTCCAAATGTCTGAAACACCACAAGCTCTAGCTTGTTCTCAGTGAGAGAAAAGAAGATGTCAGGGACACAGAAACTCCACAATATGGTACTTACATCAACAGGTGCTTTTATTCCCCATCAGACCCAGGGTTCTCAGAAAAGGCTTAGAGGACACCCTTTGCTGAGGTACCAGTTTTCAGATGAAGAATAAGCTTTGTCCCAACAGCACTCAAGGGATCTGATTATCTGCTGGTTAATGGTGTGCTGGATCTCTGAGCTGGGTGCCTTTTCTGTGCAGAGCCCTCCAGCCTTGTCAGGAGGTCCTTGGCACCATTTGCATATGCAAGACATGTCAGATTTTTCTCCACTTCACTCTGGACATACTTATCCACTTCCTCCTCCATGCAGCACAGACTCATACCCAAGGGCTGCTTTCTACTTCCCACCCCTCAGCATACCCATAGTGGTGCATTTCTCCTGCACCAGCCCAACTTAGCCATACCTGGTCTTCTGGGCAAAATGCTGAGGAAACAGCTGAAATGCAGAAGTTGTGGATTCTTTTATAAACAGGAGTCCTGTTGCTGCTGTTCCAGCACATGACAGGTACAGTTGTGTCTGTCCTCCATGATGAACTGTCCCTTCAGCGTGTTCCTTGCACCGGGTCTTTTCAGCTCCAAGAAATTACACAGCCTTCATGTTTTGACCTGCTTGGCTATCCTTCTCACCAGAGAGTCAGAAGGACATGTGCCATGGACTACATCACAAAGACATCCCAAAGCTCCTGAGTGCCTAGCGACAATGGGACCATTAGCTTAAGCACAAAGTAAAACACATATCTGAGTGAAAAGGAAATCAGAGAAAAGGCTGAAAGTCCCAAGATGCCAAGTTTGAAGTTATATTTTATATGCATATTTTCAAGTTCATCACCCTTGTTATCTTTTCCTGAGGCACTTTGTAGGATTTAGCTACCTGAGGTTGGCAAAGCTGAGTTCAGCAGGGACCCTCTTTCTTGAGTGCCACTGGTTTGGGGACGAACTGTGTGTCAAGCTGTCCATCCTGGCTGGAACCAGCTTCCTGGCAGGGCTGCAGGTCCTTGGTGGACTGTGGTGTTGTATGGAGAAGGGGAATGGAGAAGGGAATGGGCACATGATAACCTGTTTTTTTCTTGTTTCTTCCATTTGCAGAAAAAAAGGAGGGCAGCCACTGCCCGTCGGCAGCACCTGAAGGTACGTGGCACTGCTGTGGCTGTGTAATGTGTGTCTTGACCATCCCATCTCCCATCCCAAGCCAGCCATCTCTCAGCACTCTCCCTCCTAGAAGAAGTCATGATGCACAACACTGGGGCCTCCTACCCACTCCTTACTGGGTTTCCACCAGTATCCCTTGCTTGGAGACAGTGGTATTGATGGGAACTCCCAAGGCTACCTTTCCACTAGGACTCCCACTCCCTTGTCAACCCTCCTCCCTTGTCTCCACCTTGCACTGACCATTCTCCTGCTGCCTTCCAGAGTGCTATGCTCCAGCTTGCTGTCACTGAAATAGAAAAAGAAGCAGCTGCTAAAGAAGTGGAAAAGCAAAACTACCTGGCAGAGCATTGCCCTCCTCTGTCACTTCCAGGATCCATGCAGGAACTTCAGGTAAAGACTTCTGTAACCCTTTTAAAGTGATGGAGCAGAAAAGATTTGACTGCATCAGTCACCTCAGGGGATCTAGGTTGGCCTTCTCATCTTGACCCTCTTCCCACCTCTAGTGCTCTGGTGCTGAACATATGTGGAACTGGCTTGAGAGGCAGGTGGAGCTGTTCTGCAAAACGAAAAGGGTCTGGCTGGCATGCAATATGTGCTGATGTGTTGAGGCAGCATTTGCATTAAGACAGTAGCATGGAGATTAGGAG
This sequence comes from Pitta sordida, assembly GCA_013390025.1. Taxonomy (NCBI): domain Eukaryota; kingdom Metazoa; phylum Chordata; class Aves; order Passeriformes; family Pittidae; genus Pitta; species Pitta sordida. Next base: position 201,901 of record WEKX01008869.1, read on the forward strand.
ATGGCTGACAAGTCACCCTTTGCCATCTGGTCTTGACCCCACCTCATCTTCTCGACTGAGATCTTTCAGAGCCGAAGCAATCAGGAGAGAGGAATCATGTGTGTGGGTCCTAGTAGTCAATATTCCTCTCTGCTTTCCTCCCAGGAGCTGTGCAAAAAGCTTCATGCCAAGATAGACTCAGTGGATGAGGAGAGGTATGACACAGAAGTGAAGCTACAGAAGACTAGCAAGGAGGTGAGTTTCCCCTAGAGCCATCATTCAGGGAGTCTCCAGCCCATTTTTCATGCCTCCCCTCTGTGTTTAAGTCCATCTCATGAAACCCATGTCTTGCTCTCTGCCCCCCTCATTTCATCCCCTCCACAGCTGGAAGACTTGAGCCAGAAACTCTTTGACCTGCGTGGCAAGTTCAAGAGGCCTCCCCTGCGCAGGGTGCGCATGTCCGCTGATGCGATGCTGCGGGCCTTGCTGGGCTCCAAGCACAAGGTCTGCATGGACCTCCGAGCCAACCTGAAGCAAGTGAAGAAGGAGGACACTGAGAAGGTACTCTTTCCCTTCTCCCCTGTGCCAGTAATAGGAATTGGTCCCCATTCTTCAGGACTCACACCTCCCTGTGTGATAAACAGGGTTGAGAAAGAGTCTTTCTCCAGAATGTTCTTCCTGCTGCATATTTCACCCTCTGGCACCCATGATGTTGTAACAGAAGGGTGCAGTCTAAAAAGGGTGCAGTCTAAAAAGTATAGCATGAGTGGAACTGGGTTCCTCTAGCTGACATGGAGTTTTCATGGGGGGATAGATGAGAGGCCCTGCACAGTTGGGTTCTTACCTGAGGGGGCACCACTCCTATTAAATCGACCATCCCTTCCCCAGGAGAAGGACCTTCGTGATGTTGGTGACTGGAGAAAGAACATTGAGGAGAAGTCTGGCATGGAGGGCAGAAAGAAGATGTTCGAGGCTGGAGAGTCCTAAACACCTGCTTCTCCACACCTGTCCTCCTCTTCCTGCTGTCCCCAATGCCCTGCTGGGCTCAGGGGCACTGACTGGATGCCATTTCTCTCTAGTTTTGTGAAGAGCTGTGTTGTGGCAGCAGTAATGTAAATAAAGCTTTGGTGGGAGAGGTGGGTGTTGCCTGACTGGGTGTCCAGACACCAACTCATGCCATGGTGCTAGCAGGAACTGTCAGTCCCAGTGGGGTCCTGCCTGGTAGGGATGAGGAGGCTTTGACAGGGGCTGTGTGGTGGGGAAAGGGGACCTCTTTGCTCTTGGTCCTCATCCAAAACTGGGGATGCTCGTGCCCTTCCACAGCGGCAAAGAGACAAAAAGATGCAAGGCCCAGGAGATGTTGCAGAACTTCAACCCATGATGGCATCAGCAGGAAGCTGCGGGGAAGGAGCAGAGCCCAGAAGGGAGGAGAAGGGTGACAGCTGCAGGGCAGAAGTAGACCCTTCTCCTCCAGTGGGCTTTGAGAGATGCAAAGTCAGGACAATCTCAACAGCACCTGCAGCGGGACCTTGGGGCTGATGCAGTGTAGGGTGCTGTGGTTTAGAGATGGTGGCTGTCACCAGAGTGGCATGGGCAGCTGGGGGAGTAGTGGGTCCCTCCTCTCCCTGCCATAGCAGGGATGTCCATAACCCTGCCTGCCTTTGGCATTAGCCCAGCACTTCCAAATTTCTAGCTGCATACAGGTAAAAGTTTAAATCAGTATCAATATTAAAAAAAACCCCAAACCCAAAATATCCCCAAATTCACCTCCCTCCGCCCCTCTCCCATCCCCCCAAACCCTCAGCCCATAAAGTTTCCGGTACAGCTCACTTCTGCTGAGCACAGGAAAAGCGAAACAGCGGCAGCATCCTCGTGCTGGTGCTGTCTGTGCAGCCACCGTGCCAGCCAGGAGAGAACATGTCAGACTCAGAGGGGTGTCAGGAGGGTGCGGAAGGTGTGAACCAAATGGGCGATGAATCCCTTGGGAAGAGCAAGAGGTGAGGCCTGGGGACACCACAGCTCCCTTTCAGACCTGGGATATTGGGAGGCTGGGAAACTGGGGGGTTGATGGTAAGAAAGAAGGATGTGTGACCAGAACAACAATGACCCATGAAGCTGGAACGAGACAGATGTTCCATCAGGCTTTGACAAGCTTCTCCAGCTAGAGAGAGACTTTGATTTCCTAAAGGTTTCATCCCGTTTGAACTTCAAAGCCCTTGATCAAGTGGGGAATGACAGTTCCAGAAGCAGGCAGTGAGGGGTCTGGTGACCTAGACCTGCTCCATGCTGAAATCATCCCCATCTTCAAGACCAGTGGGTGGAGATCAGCTGCCTCCTCTCCTTGCTGGGTGCATGTGATTTCTTACTGTGTGCCCTATGTCTCTAGCCAAATTAACCTGGCAATATTTCAGGCTAGCTGCTCTAAGGTTATATATTCCCCTGTGCCTCTGCTCCACTTTATAGCTTTATCAGCAGAGACTGTAAAATTTGGGGTCTCTTCGCTCCAATGCAGACAGCTTTCCACAGGGGTTTAAAGAAGGCAGATCAGTAGCAGAGACCACATCTGTCTGTGGTGGAGGCAGACAGATAAACTCGGCTGAGGTGCATCACCCAGAAGTACTCACATTTGGACTCGATTAAGGCTGAGAAGCCAGGGAGCTTAGAAGGTTGCCTGATTTTTCACCTCCAGCTTCAAAGCTTACATTAGCATTTCTCCCCAAGGCTTCTGAGAGCCAGCACAGTTAACGTTGACAGAAGAAAAACCCCATGAGTGACAAAGAAAGGAGAAAGGTGTGTCATCTCCTGTCATTAGTGGTTGCAGTAAGTGTTTCGGCTGACACCTGTCAGCAATTAGGCTGAAGGGTTGACAGGAAGCTTCAAAAGGTGCTGGAAGGTGCTGTGCACGACTCTCTGCTGAAACAAAGGGAAGCCTTGGCTTCTGGGGGAGCACAGGGGTTTCCTCAGGACTGGGATACTGTGATTCTCAGCATTGCTGCAGCCTGGCTGTGCCTCTGCTGCAGGCTCCGCTCACCTTGCAGTAGCAAGGAGTAGATGCCGTGCATGGTACAAGGCAGTCAAACCTTCCTGCTGCAGTAGGTGCAGGTATGTTGGTGCAGGCAGGACCACCAGTGAGGTCTGCTGGGAGGGCAGGGTCAGCTTGTTCCCTCTTCTGTTTCCTGCTAGAGTTTCCTCTAAATAAGTGGCTGTCTGGAGGAGTCTGTTCCATAGCACTCAGACCCTTGTAGCCTTTAGGAACCTGTTTAAAAAGAGTATATGTGGACACTGACAGCAGGGTAGTGCATCTCTTCCTCTCTAGCTGCTTTTTAGAATCTTAATGAAGTTTCTTAAGGAAATATGAACCGATGGCAAACATAGCAAGCAAAAAAAATCCCTCTTTTAAAAAAAAATCTATGGAGAATTACTTTCCTTCACAATTTGTGTAATAGTTTCCCATGCAGCTGTAAATTTCTCCTGCTTTTACTTGTGCTATTTAAGCACTTGCTAGACTCTGGTGATTTCCACTCCCAAAATGGAGGAAGGAAGTGTTTACTTGCTGTTTGGTGCTACCTTTACACTCCTTGTGGCTAGTTCAGCTCCCTGTTCTCCTCTCCTTGAAGAAGAAGCTCTTTTCAAGCTGCCGTGGGTATGGGTGGAATTAAGACAATGCTCCTAAGACAGGCTACATCATGGTGGAGGTGTGAGCAGTGAATCTTGTGATGGAGCTGCCGGGAAAGTAAACTCTGTGGCTCTCGGGTGTAAACATAGAGCAGGAGGTGTTGGGAGAAAATTACTGGTGCTTGTCTATTTAACTGTGCCCAGTGTATATAGAAGAGCAGGTTGCATTAGAAAATGTTCTAGAAATCTTAATTTGAACATAGCCTACTCTGTTTCCCCATACAAATTGGGACATGCTGGCAGAGTCCTGCTGATGCCATTGTAACACTATTTAAACCACACTAGTGTTATTCTCTCTTCCATGAACTGGAATTGCTATATAGGAAACTGCTGCAGTGTGCATCTTCCCAAGTAAGCAATAAGCTGGAAGGACCTCTGGGCAGGGGACTACTTAGGTTGTTCTGCCTTCATAGGGGAAGATTGGGAGTCCAGTATGTGTTAGGTCTGTTACTTAGGGCTCTTTCTGTAAAGCTCTTGAGGCTTCAGGTAGTCCCTGACCTTAGTGGCTGTGCATATCCCTACAGCTTGGGCTGTGCTCTGCATGATATCTGCATCTGAGAGGAAACATGACTCTTGTGGCATGTTTCTCATCTGTGGGCTCTGAGATGAGATCGGCTTTCCCCAAATTCCCTGTCCCCTTCCTTCTGGGGCTTCCCACCCCATGAGCTAGAGGGAACCCTTGGCAGCCCATGTATGGTCACTGTGTGGGGAGAGGCTCTGCTGTGCCTGCAAGCCCCAGGGTTTTCCTTGCCATGTGTATCCCCAGCTGTCTTGAATTCTCCAGATCCCTAGAGGAGTCTCAAGGATCCTGGCTAAAATGACTCCTGTTGCTAAGTATATCCATGGTTGGAAGGAGGTTGTCTGGGAAAACTGATACGTGGGGAGTCTTTGGACCCCTTAGTGCACCAGATTCCTTGGGGGTGGGATGGAGGGATGGCTGATCCCTGCTCAGGAGTAACTGGTCACAGTTTGACTCAGCTGGGCTCATTAAAGTGGAAAAGTAGTAGGGAAATGAACATGGGAGGATCAGATGGATTATTTAATGAAGCTGGGTTATACTTATGGTTTCCAAATTCAATATAGGTGCTCTGGCAGTTGCATTAGGGGTAAAGAACTGACTCTAATTATAGGAGGTATCAGGTGCCTTCACTGCCCTTTTCTCCTTGGGGGAAAGAAAATTAAGCCTGGCTTGCCTTGCCTTGCCTCTGAGCTTATTTTGCTATATAAAGCTATGTGTTCAGAGGATTGAGTGTTAAAGAATAGGATTGCCCAGCAGCCTTTTTTTTTTTTCTTTTTTTTTTTTTTTTCAACACAGAAGACTCTCAGCTGGCTGTAGAGCTGGCTCTTTTAAAACTCTTGGTGTGAAATCTGGCTCGAAAGCGTGTAGGAATTCCTTGCCCATGGATTTTGTAGAGTGAATTTACTTCACAGGGTTTAGGACTTTTCAAAAAATCTGAACCCCCTTTTTCTTGCAGTAACTGGAAGGGTTGAATGTGAGACAGGAAGTGCTTAACCTTAGCATGCCCTGAGGTTCCGGGGCCCCTCTGCTCTGACCCTCATTGACCTTGCTAATCCAGTCCTGGCCAATGCTCTGCCTGCATCCTCCCTCTGCATCCATCACCCCTGTGACCCACGTGCCCAACTGTGGGGTCTGTGTGGTGGCTGAACCAACTCCTTCCTGCCTCGGTGCTTTCCCTGGAACTAGGCTTGCTACTACCTAGGCACTCATCCAGCCTGGCTGTTGCCTTTGTCGGGACACTACCTGGCCGGAGATGCTCTGAGACCTCATCAGTGCCGAGTTTTTATGGGAACAGCTTTTTCTTTTTTGGGGGGGAGGTGGGAGTCCTGGCCCAAATAAAGCTGTTGCCCAGCCTCCAGGAGGCATTGGTGTGACTGCCAGGCTCCTGGGACTGTAATCTGGCTCTGACTGACTGTAAACCTGTGGTGGCCCTCAGGGGCTCAGAGGAAAGAAAGAAGATTTGGTGCTTTCATTTCTTCCTCCCCCTGCAGATCTCCTGGCAGAGTCCAGCTATGCAAACCTGCCTAGGAGGTTTGCATAGCTCACACACCTGGAGGTGCTCACACACCTGGAACTGGTGAGGGAGGGCTCTGCTCTCCCAGCTTGCATAGCAGCTTTGACCTCCTGTAGGTGCAGTTCCTGTTCCCTCAATATGTGTCCAACAAGCCCCTCATTTGCCTGAATATTTGGGCTTACTGAGGAAGTGCTTTGGCATCCTTTGAAGCCAAATGGGTTGTCATGGGGTGATTCTCTTCTGAAGTCCTTCATAAGGAGAAACCTTGAGAAAATGTACATCAGTGCAAGGAAGACAAAGGGGCATGACAGGGACTCAGGGGCCTCTTTACTCAGGTTGTGTTCTAGACCATGATCATCTAGTATATGGCTCAAAAGTACACCCAAGGAGGTGCTGCGCATTCTGAGAAGGCAACTGTCCTGTGTGGCATGACTTTTGTATGATTGGTGCTAGAGGAGCACCTACAGTGCCCAGCCAAGGTCAGGGTGTCACCATAGTGGGTGCACTCTGGATATTCCTATGGCCTACTGCTTCAGGGAAAAGAGGACTGGCTAACTCTACTGCAAGGCCAGACAGCTGAGGTTGAGATGTTTAGGAGGGGAAAGGGATGTCCTCACTGTAGAATCTGCTCACTGTATATTTGGTGCTTGGAAGAGGTGGGTTCCTACTGGACTTGTGTGACATCTGTCAGGCCTTGGCAGCTGTCTTAGGTAACCCAAAGTATCACCAGTGGCTCTTGACACCTATGCTTAGGCACCTGAATTGCTCCCGGATTTGCCAGTATCGTGTAGGAAGCAAAAACCACTAGTGAGATTTGAGCCCTGCTCTTCTGAGACTTGGCCAGCTATCTCACAGTCCTCAGCCTGCCTGCATGTTCCACAGAGGCTCAGCCATGAGTGGGTTAACCAGCCCTGCTGCTTGGAGCCCATGTATGTTTTCCTTGCCAGTGTATCCATCCTAACACACACCAGATGTGTGAGGCAGCCATTGGAGTGTCTTAATCCCAGGTTTCGGCACTCAGAGTTGTCTTTCTCATGGGGCAGGTATGCAGTGCCTTTCTGGGAGTTTCACTCCTGCAGCCTCCATCCTCTGGAGAATGGAGAAGCAAGAGAATTTGAAGCAAGGCAGGGTGAAATATCTTCTGTTATTTCCTACTTTAAACAAGTCCTTCCTGGGATGGGCTGCTGGGGTTTGCAGCAGAGCTGATGCTGACAGCTCCATCTTCAGTCATATCAGGGGAGTGTCAAATGCAATACTACTTGGGTTCACTCTGTCTCAGAGGAGCAATGGTAGTTCATAGTAGCCTAGTGCATCTGGTAACTGTCCAAGGAATAACTGGGTAAGGAGGAAGATACATGAGCAAACCCAGCTGGATTTATTAATTAATGGAAATGGTAGTCAGTGGGCTTGATTGGTGACTTGCACTCAGTGATCTGAAAACTTGGGGCCATCTGGAAGCAACTGATTTGAGATGTGCAAGATCCAGTTTAATTGAAGCTCTTGCTATTCCACAGATGTGTAGGCCCAAATACTTTTGGCAGCACCATTCCTCTGCCTGCTATAAAGCTATGCCAGTTTACATCATGTGGAGGTCTTTGGTTCTTTCACTTACATGCTCATTTTGAAAACAGATTGTTTGTTAGAGATTAATTCTGCATTACAAAGGAGCCTCACTCCCAGTTCTAGGTATCCATTGCTTGCTGCAGCTGTGTAGAACATATAATGCCTTTTATCAAGTCCTTGCCAGATAGTTTGGAAAATATGATCTCTTCTTCTGTGCTTGTGCACGTTTGTGCTTTTCTGCTGCAGAAGCGCAAGCATTCTTCAGAGCCGTTTGCATTGACAAACCCTGAGCTACTGATAGACCTCAAACGATCACAGCTGCCCAGCTATAAATGTCTCCTTGCAGTTGTCACGTAGCTTCTCATAACAGAAGCGGGCAGCATTGCACCTGAGCTGAGCCGTCTCGAGGGGCAGACTAACGTGATACACAGACTGTGCACCCCTGCTCCAGTGGGACTTCTTCTGGGGGGGGGGGCATTTATTTCTTCTGCTACATCTCCATGCCATTTGCCATCCTCCTGCATACAGCCTTAGCTGCCTTTTGTACAGAAAGGCACCTCTTAGCTTTTTGTTGGGCACCACTTGACGGAGCCATGTGTCTTCAAGCTTTTTGGATACATGATGATATTCCTGTGGGCCCTTTCAGAACAACTCCTTTGTTTTGTCCATCTTAGCGAGGGAGGCATGGATGGATATTGGCAAGCTGATATTAGATGCCTTTCCACAGGACAAGGAGTGACTTGAAGTAAAGGTACGTATATCTTGGAAGTAGGAACTGTCAGACAGTTTTTGGGAGTTCCTTCTTGGACTACCCATGTAGTCCACTCTGATCCCCGCTGAAGTAACCAGCCCAGCAGTGTAAAGTGGAGATTAATGGCTGCTGAAATTTCTTGTGTTGCACAATGTGGTGCAACATCAGAGCCTCAAACCAGCTGCAGATGAGCTAATAAGTTTATATTGGACAGAAGCTGTATTTTGCTTCCTGAAAGCTGTGTGATCAGCTGAGCATCATGGCTCAACACAGGGCTGCACTTGTCTAGTGGTACTATACCACAAGCCTATCAACAAAATGCATTCCTTGGCTATGGGTGATGCTTAAACATGTCACATAGATGACATCTGGTGAAAGAAGGTGGTGCCTCTTACAGTTTGTGCCCCTCTTATACCCAATGCGGGAGATATCTGAAGGTGTCTTCAACTGCCCAGTGCCCATCTAATCCACGTAGTTAAAGTCAAGACCACTCCATTTATTTTAAATAGATGTTAAAAATTCAAATTCATCCAGCAAACCTAACCATGGTGAGCAGAGAACAATGACAAAGCAATGCTATGCTGTAAGAAGGCCTTTTTTAGAAATTTCCTACAGTGTCTGCTGGGGGAAGTCAGCCTCTTGGTAGGAGTTGCCTACAACTTATCCACCCTGGCTGGAGTCCTATGTCCTGCTTCTTGGCCTTGAAGTGGAGAAGCATCCCAAGGAGATGGAGTCCATCTCCTTGGGGCCAATAGTTCTCTTCTTGTCCTGTAATGACCCGCTTTTGTAGTATGGGAGTGTCTTATCTTCAGCCATTGTTTTGTCTTCCTGTCTCTTTCCTAATGGCTTTGTTGATTTAACCTAATATATAGATACTGTGCACAGTATCTGTAATGGCTCTGGCTTGACATGCTGGACCAACTGCACTCTTCTAGGGCTTGGATGAGTCACTTGGCCTTAGTCCTGATCTGAAAAACTCAGATGGTGGCTCACCTGCAGTGGCTCAGGTGGTATCTCACTGTTTGCACACCACTTAGTGAAACAGAGACTCAGGTCTCCTTTAACTATGCTGGGCTGTCTAGTGAATGTTTCTCTCCTTCCCATTCTTTAAATTCATCCTTTGTTCTTGTTTGTATCACCTCTGGAACAAAAGCCTCTGCTCTTATGAGGCTTGTAAGTTTGCATCTTCATCTCTCACTGATAAATGAAGCAAACTCTTGGGATTTTAGGTGTATGGATGTACCCATTAAGTTCCCCAGGGAGAGTTCCTTTTCCATTCTGTGTGAGGGTGAGAGGTAGCGGTGGGGTAGAGGAAGAAGAATGCCCCTTCTAGATCTGGCTTCAGATTCCCTCTCATTTCTGTCACTTTGAATGTCAGAGGAAGAAAGTCATCATTGAACCCATGCCAAAGATTTCAGATGTAGTATGACAGTGTTTGCTGGCCCTTTGGATCCAGCCCATAATTACACACGTTTTTCATGGCGCTCCTCTGAGTGCGTGGGCCTTGGCTCTGAGCCAAGATAACTCCTGCCTATGGTACACCCTCCCTAAAAACCCACAGGGTCATGTGTTGACTTGGGAATATTCTCTCGTGACTCATGGCCGGGGCAGAGGAAGGGTTGTTAAGGAACATCATTGGGACTGAACTCCTTCCCCTGCACCCTAAGCTAATTGCACAGGCAAGGTGCCCTGCCCTCCTGGCAGCACACTTGTAATGAGCTGCTCTGGTGTGAAGGAGAAAACGTGCTGCTTTTGGCTGCTTTATATGCTGTTTCCTTAGGATTATCTCTGACTGCATGTTTTGATCTTCATTTGGCTGCCCACAAGTGAGGTGCTGGCAGAGTAAACTGGACTGAGTTAAGTGGAATTTGGCCTGAAGGTGAGGTGAGGAAACCCTATCCACCAGGTTAATGTGTAAACCACACCATCTACATACCTGATGTACCACTTAGTGTGCCCCTTTCCCTGAAGTGTCCAGCTCCTGGGGGGCTGGACAACTGCTGATGTCTGCCAGGCCGATTTCAGAGTGGGGGTTGCTTGTGCATGGGGAAGAGAGGCTGGTGAGACGTTGGGATAGAGAGAGAGGTTTGTAATGACAGGGCGAATATTGCCTTACTTAAAAGACAAACCTGAGGACCCCCCTTCCACTCCATTGTCCTTTGGGGGCTGCTGGTAGTAGCACAAGTTCTCCAGCTTGTTCTTAGTCCTTGATGAAGATGTGGGGCTGTTTCTACAAGGACATCTTTTTGGGGTGGGATCCCACCACTGATAAGCAGGCATGGGCCTCTGGAAACCATGGTAGAAGACGATGGCCCTTGTAAAAGACAGGCCCTTGCAGTGACTGCACCTTGGAGCTTATGCTGATAGTGCTTTACATCCCAGCAATATTGGAAAGAATTGCTTGGGCTGGATTTCCTCACTGGCAGGACTAGAGTATTTTTGTTTCCTTTTTTTTTTCCCTAGACCATGTGTGAGCCTTCAACTGATTTTGCAACTAGTTCTACATAGCAGAATGATTGTGTAATTAACAGGAACTGGTGTGGCCCTATCTCTCTGGGACTCCTGCCCTCTTTCCCACAGTGATGGAGACAAACTAATTCTCTCCCCAGCATCTCGCCTTCTCTGCTATCTGTGCTGCTGGGAGGAGCTCTGGAAAACTCCCCAGTGCCATGCAATATGTTCCTGGGTGCTCCAGGCATCCTAGGTCCTGCAGTGAGGTGCAGTTTTGCTGCAGTGATTTATGGTGGTTTTCCTAGCTTAAACTGTTAAAAAAAACAAAAAAAGAATTAATTATTTTTTTTTCTTCCTGTGTCCATTCTACTCCTACCCACGTCCTGCTGGGACTATGAGGTTTGTTTCTCTGAAAGGATAGGAGGAGCTGTGGGACTGATGCTGACCTTACTTTTCTTGGATACATGTCATGACTCGGAATGATGCACATGGGCTTGGCAGCAAGAGAAAGGAGAGAGATCTGAAGGCCCTCTGTGCTGCAAAGCAATGGTATAGGATTTCTCCTGCATTGGTCTTTCTCCATGGTCCTTTAGACACAGACTTTGTGTCTTTGAATAGCAAGTTTATAAGGTCCCTGCTCCATGCAGATGGGGATAGTGACTGTCCATGTGTCATTTAGTGCACTGTTCCTTCCTTTTTGCAGGCTCTGCTCTCCTCTCCACTCCCTGTGGTCCTGCAGGACCCTGCTGATGCTGGAGGAAGGATGAGTTTTCTTGTAGTATCCTTCTCAAAGATGAAACCCAGGGCAGGAAGCCTTCCTCAGAGGTTGAGTAGCCCAGCCACCCTGAAAGATTTTTCCAAGTGGAGTTCAGTACCAGGAATTTCTCTCCCTGGGAGCAATACAGAGATCAGCCTGTTGCAGTTAAGGGACCCCTTTCCTCACTGCTTCACTTTTGGTGTTTCCAAATTATCTTAACACCTTAGATCAGTAAGAGCTAATGTCATGACCTCTCTGGTCCTGGATTTTATCATCCAAGCGTGGTTTTTGTCAGCCTTGTTTATTGAAAGCCCCATCCTTGAGATGAAGTCAGTCCTGGAATCTGGGTGGAAGTCTGCCAAATGCTTGCAAGATGAGGAGCTCATGCTGGCATCCTCAAGGAGACAAATCCAGGTGTGGAGCCGAGGTTCTCTTGCTGGGGAAATTAACAGCTATTTCGTCTGCCCATTTACACAGAGGATCTTGCCTCTGATAGGTAGCGGGTGCCCTTGCCTCTTTCCCTCTTCACATGCAGCAGGCTCCTGCCTTCTCCTGGTGACATTCTCCTGGTGGCTGCATTGCCCCTCACCCCTACTCAGCTCCCTGCAGATTGCCTGGCATCTCTGCCTGAAGTGCTTGCTGTGATTTCATTCAGCCCATAGCTGCTAGCTACATCTCTGCCTGCCAAGGCTCCTTCAACTTGCATCCTTGTCTTGCTCCAACCATGGGAGTCACCAACAGGTTTGGGTCTTTTCTCTCCAAAAAGAAAACACTTCATTTCAACTCTGGCCAATTGTGGTGAAGTCAATAGGAATGGTCACATGCTTAAACCTAATTACTCCCGCAAGCACTTGCAGGACTGGGACAAGCTCTTTTTCAGCAACAGACCTTTTGTGGTGGATCTCTTGCATATTCTCACCAAATTTAGAAAGAAAATTATGCAGTGTGATATCATCTGAGCAGCCCACAGAGTGAGGCCAGTATCAATGTCTGTGCTTTGTGGGTTTTGTTGTTCATAATCACTTAGGTGGTGTTTAGTAAATATCTGAAATGAAGAGACAACAGAAAGGAGGGCAGGCACTTCCTTCTTTCTACGGAGCTTTCTGGGTGTATTTCATGGGCAACTTCCCCATTTCAGTTTACCAGGTGTCAAGAAACACTTTTGAAGAAGTGCCTGAAAAGAAATGTGCAAATGAGATGAGAGGCACTGAAAGCAGAAGGAAGGTGAGGATTAATCAGGGTGATTCCATCATGACTGCTCCCATATGGCAGATAGCCAGAGGAATATTCCTACTTATCTTGGGCAACATGGGGAGGCCATGCCATGAGCCCCATAATGTACAAGTATAAGGCAGGGCTGGAACTTGCAAGTCCAGGCACCTGTTTATTTGGAATGGCAGAAGGTCTTTAACCAGCCTCCCCATCCCCAAAAAAAGAAGGAAAAAAAAGTACATGTGGCCCAGGAGATGCAGGTTAGGAAAAAAGGCTTTCCCCCCACCCAAGACTGTTCCCAAGATGAGGCAGCATGAAGAACAAGCATCTGAATACATGGCAGATGGGCATTTTGTTTTAGCATGTGGCAATGTTAGTCCTTCATCAAACACACACTTCTTTGATCTCCTGAAATATCAGGAGGCAAATTGTTTCATGGAGGCAAGCCAGATTTAGCCAGATTTTTTTGCTCTTACCCAATGTGATGGCTGGGCAAACTGAGGCATGGGAGAGTCGGTCACTTGGACAGGTAAGGCGGATGTTTGAGAGCAGAAGCAGGATGTACACTGCTTGCCTGCCTGAGGCTTCCCTCAAAATACAGCTGCTATCTCCATCCCAGGAGAAATTTTTCTCTGGTGTGGTACAAAGCCACTTTCGTACTAATCTAACTCTTGGCTCACCTGTGGCCATGCGGGGACTGTTTGCAGGTGAAACCTTCACGCAAGACTTCTGCTGTGAATGGACCGGGAGTAATTTACAGCCTGTAGAGTGCAAGTCGCCAACCTAGGTATCTGCTCCCTAGTTGCTTCGTGTAATCAGGAAAACAGTGGTCAAGGTGGGAGGGTAGGGAGGGAGAAAGATTGGTGGAGGGGGGTGGATGTCGAATAGGGTAAGGAGGAGGGGGTTAGAGAAGATGAAGGAGGGAGAGAAGCGCGTTAAAGCGAGGAAAGGATTCCCCTCGCAGGGGAGCGCCGGGCTTTGTGCTGCGGGGACCGCCGGCGGCTGCGCTCGCAGGGATTCTCCCGTGACACTTCCACGAGGCGGAGGGGGGAGGAGGAGGAGGTAGAGGTGGAGGAGGCAAGGCGGGGNGGAGGGGGCGGCAGCGGGACCCTGCCCGCCGCGGCTGTGGCCACCATGACCAGCGCGATCCTGAGGAGGAACTCCAGCAAGCAGGGCCTGCAGAACCTCATCAGGTGAGCGCCCACCTGCCCGCGGGGGACCTGCTCCTGGCTTCAGCTGGCTGTGGGGGTGGGAAAGGGAGTGTATGTCGTCGGAACGACCATATTCCTGTCCCTTTAAGTCGGCTGAATTTCGCCCTCTCCCTGATTTTCCAGCAGATTCAATGCATTGGAAGGAAGGATAATAGATATCCTCCCTCCTCCCCCAAAAAAGCTGTGTGAGAAACGCAGATTTGCACTTAGTGATGGCTTTTTCAGGAGCTCGCAACTAAAATAACTGAGCACAACTGTACTGTGACACTCACCTGAGCGGCTGCTTTCATCCCATCCGCTCTCCGTACACGGGATGTCTCAGTACGTGTCTTTTTGTGTCCCCTGCCTAGAAAAAAGGATTTTTTTTCTTTTCCTATAGAAACGGTATGTTACGCACGCTGCGAAGTGCTTTTTCAATTCGGAGATCAGTAAAGGGTTGGATCTTCCCAGGGCAGCCAGCTGACACTGCTCTTTTCTGATTTAATTGATAACAATAGTGCTTTGAACCTTTCTCTAAGAATCTAATTGCCAGGGCAGGGACGTGGATGGCTCAGTTGCGTTTATGCCCATTTGTCAGCTGGAGCTGAGCCGGGAAGGATGGCTACATTGTCTGCTGGCTGTGGGATTCCCTACCATGCGGTCACTCTGCTCTTTCCCGAGGGCTGGAAATGCGGCTTTTCTCTGTGGGTCTCTAGGATCCTCCTGTGGATGATGGTAGTGTGCTATGCTGATGGCTCTGACTGGGCAGAAGAGAAGCACTTCTCATCTCTTTATATTGGATTGAGTAGCTGGATGGGTGAGAGGTGACGTTAGGGAGTGCTGGACTCACATTCTGCATCTTGCGTGCCTCTTGGCTCCCTTGTGTTTCTGTGCCTGCTGGTCTCCAGCTGAGAGGTGGAGTATGGTATCAAGGGGGGGTGTTATTTTGACAGGCATTTTCTAATTGATCTGGGATCTACCTGACTGGTAATGCAGCTTCCAGGGCTCACCCTTCAAATGAGTTTCCCACCTTGCAAGGGAAACAGCCTCTACAGCCACCCACTCTGTGCCGCCTTTTCCCCTTCTGGACCCAGGGGAGTCAGTAGAAAAGCTCCCACTGGTTGCAAAGGCCCCTGAGGTGGAAAGTGGGCAGGAGGAGCTGACTCCTCTCTGTTCATGTCTTGTTGGACTTCTTCCCTTATCTAAGGTCAGAGGGACTGGGATCTCAGTTAGACATCCCTGTTTCAGAGCAGGGCTTGGTTATGGCCCTGTGAGGGGTAGGGAGACCTCTACGTGGATGTGCAAAAGGCAGGGATGGGCTTGGATTTGGGGCCAGCTGGTACAGAGGAGGGCTGGGCAAATGAACTGGAATGGGAATCAACTGCTCACAGCGGGTTGGCAATTTATTTTGTAGGGTGGCAGACGAGGGAGAGCACATGTGCCTCATGCACAGAAAAGAGACATCCAAAGAAGTGTCCTCAGCGCAGTCTAAGCTGGGGGGGCGTCTGTCCTTAAGGATGTCTCCACATTCCCCCTGCTGTGGATCAGGGATTTTTGGTGTCCCAGAGACTCATAGGGGCTTTTACAATGTGACATTTGTGCTGAGCGGGGTTATTACACTTAATCTGGCTGAGATTTGGCTTTGTGGCTGTGTTTCCCAGTCCTGCTTAGCGATGAAGAGAGGACTGGGGTGTGGGATGTGAGGGATTTCCACGGTTTGCAAACAAATAGCCTTGGTCGTGTTCACAGGGTTCAACAGCAGAACAGGCAGATCTGCTCCATCCACAGCATTGTGTTTGCTCCCGGGGCATTTTCCCTCCTAAGAATGGCTGTGGGGCTGGCTCTGCATGCACTGCCACCTCGGCTGCAGGAACAAGCTACTTCAGTCTGTGAATAGCTTGAGGCTCCTGGCTTGAAGATAGTATATTACTATCAAGATTGCTATGCTCTTCTTTTATCTGTTCCAAGGGGACTGCAGGCAGAGCGGTTACACTGTGTAGGTCCTCTGCCCTTCTGATGTGTCTGAGCCTGGAGCTTTGGAGAGATATGGACCACAAGAGTGAAAACAACTGCTCCAAGTCATATTTGTGAGCACTGAGGGGTTCGGTGTCGTGTCAAGATTCCCTGGCTGCCCTGCTGCAGGTCATCAGTGGGGTTAACCAGGGAATTACCTTCTCTGAACATTGCTCAGCTAAGAGAGCTGCTTGCCGGCTGTCCAACAGCTGGGTTAATGGTTCTTGAGCTAAAACCACTGCAAAAGGGTTGTGGATTTTGGGTTGAAGAACTGAGTCCCGATGCTTTAAGCATCCTGCCATGTGCTTGGTACAAACCCCCAGCATTTCAGACAAAGGGGCCCATGCCCACATGTGGACCATCATCAAACATCGGTCCCAAGAGCCAGATTTCCATGAAATGGCTTTTCCGCCGGATCACTGAGAGGTTTAGTGTCTGCAGCGCTTCAGAGTGGTTTGGTGTGCTTGGGAACATGTTGGAGAGACCTGCAGGCTGAAGCACTAAACCAGTACTGTGGAAAACATCTTTCACCTCTGCCCAGCCTGGAGGTGGATTGAAATATTAGCCCTTCTTCTTCCTTAGAAGGTGTTTTGCAGAAGCTGCAGGCAGGAACGTGCCATTTACATCTGAAAAGTTGGAGTCTGGAAGGAGCCCATGGTTATGCCTCACAACTGGAGAGCAAGGTGGTTAAGTAATTACTTGGGAAAGGCATGAGAAGAATGGACAATTGCAGGGCTATCTACCTCCACTCCTTTGCCCCACGTGCCCAGGCACTCCCCTCATCCGGCATAGTTTATCAGGATATCCCTTGGGAAAGATTTCTTTCTTTGTAGCACGTTTATAGCCATGATCCCTCACACACCCACAGGACTTTGTGTTTTTTAAAGTCCTCTCCAAATACGAGATGCTTTATCTTGTTATCAAGGTCTTTTTTTTGCTTATCCTTTTAATGAATTCCTATAAATAAGATAGGGATCCAGTGTCTGTCATGTCGATTCATTCGGTTCATTATCTGCTCCTGCTGGAATTTTATTCTCCCTCTATTTATCGAGCCTCAAGTGTTTCACAAAAGAGTATGGCTGTTTAATTAACTTACAAATCAGCCTCTCTGTAACACAGCTGTGCCGCTCCTCAAAACTGGATTATTTGGCCTCTTGGTTGACACTGTTGCCAATAAGTGCTGCAGTGGCTTGCTGCAGTTGTATCCCTGTAGCTGGACTGTCAGTGCCTGGCTGGACTGTGCACGCAGACGGATGTGAGTTAGAAACAGTACGGCTCTTGTCTCAGCTGGTTTTTGTTTTTTATCCAGCATATGAGTGAGTCTTAGGTACCATTAGGAAGTGAACTGTGATTTGTTCTTGGGGAAGAAGAACAGTTTACTTGCATGCTGCTTGTATGCTTCTAAGGATGACGGGGACCTGGTCCAGAACAGGGCCTCCAGGGCATGTCTGCTGCAAAGACAAAATCATTGTCTCTGATAATGTGTCTGTGCAATGCCATAGAGCCTGAAGTGCAAATGATGCTGTGGGGAAGGGGGACTGAATCTTGAGAATGAAAAAGCTCAACAGAAAACAAGTCAGAAAATTCAATCTTGAGATAGCACTGATTATTTACTTTGTAGGATGGGACTTTTGCTTTATCTTCTGTGGCAACATTAACATGGAAAGCCAAACTGTGAGATCTGAGATTAATCTTGCATATCCCTGTGTTTGGGTCTGCCATACATAATAAAATGTTTTCTGCCTCCAGCCAATGCCAGCAATCATGTCTTGGCACCCATGAGACAGCTGCATGGCCCCTTCATTCTCCCTGCAACGTGCTACTGCATTGTCGAGCAATGCTCTTGGCGATGCTCAGAGTTCCCCTTCGTTAGGAGTAGCTTTAAAATTGTCTGAACTCCTTGAATTTTGGTATATGTCATGAGTGTAATATTTAGTTTGATCAGGATATGGGGTCTCTGCCCAGCTCTGTGGGATGCTTTTCTTTCTGCCTGCATGCAATGTTTCCTGAAGCTTACCAGGATGTGTCCCAGCAGGGAAGATGCTACTCCACTATTTCTGTCTTGACCTTCTGAGTGCTGAGCTGGGAACAGGAGCTTGAAGCACTTGGGAGGGCTGGATAGGGCTTTGACAGGGAAGAACATGTTTTTTGTGGGGGTGGTTGATGTCAGGATATGGTCTGGGCAGTTTGTTGGCTGGGAAGTAGCTGCTCTGGGGGCTGATGCAGCATTGCTTTACCCCTCTGGCTTGAGGATAGATATGGGGAAGGAAGAATTCTTGCTGTGAGGAAGTGAGGAAGCTCTTTAGGGGGAAATGGGGAAAATGAATGTGCATTAATGAGCCAGTAGTAGAGCTGTTGTTTGGGGAGAGGAGAGGAGAGAGGGATGCTGGCATTGGACAGGCACACAGGGCCTTCATCAATGCGATTCATATTTTGCAATTCTGTCTCAATGTTTAATATCTGTCTGATGTTTCATTTCTCAGTGCCTATGGTCCCTGCAGGACTTGCCTACCTCCCTATTTTGATGTTTTTATTGATGGCCTTTAGACACCTTCTGTGTCCATCACTGTGGCCAGGACAGAACTTGTAGGCACCTTTGCAAACCCCACAAATGGAGGGTGGATGGCAAGGGTACGACCAGAGGTTGCTGGCAAGGAGGAGTGGCCAGGAGAGACTTTTGGCTAGACTTGTCACACAGTGTTGGTGGGGCATGCCTGGGGGATTTCCACATCCCCGTGGGGCTTCAAAGCAATGCTACCACATTTTGCAAGTCAGGAGGGACCCAGTGATTTGTAGCCCACTTGAGCCATGGGGCTGGGTGAGGGTAAGGGGCTGGACCAGTGTGTGGTGGGTAGCTCCTCCCTGGGTGCCTCATGGGATGGCTGCCCTCTGCTTTCACTCCACACACAGCAGCTCATCATTCTTTCTCCAGTTGCAACAGCTCATCTGTCCCCTCTGAGTATCCTGTGGATCCATTCCCATATTTTCCCAGCCCTGGAGCTTGTTTTTTCGGAACAACTCCACCTACTATTGACCTTTCCCAGAAATGAGCTGATGGGTTTTGTTTGCTTTTAGCCTGGCTTGACTCAGATTTTTACCTGCTCTTAAGCAATTGGATATTTAGGGCCTGAACTTTGAGCCCATGGAAATTTTAGGGAGCTGTAGTGAGCCTCTGAGGCCCTCAGGGCTGCAACCACAGGTCATCTGCATCCTCTGATAGGGTGTAGAAGGACCACTACATGTACTGGGCATGGTTCAGTTAGAAAGGACACTGGATGGAGAAGCTGAGGCTTGAGCCTTTGGAGGCAAGATGGTGACTTGTGTATGAACTAATTTTCAGCTTCCAGACTTTTTTTNCAGGCATTAAACATCAGCAGCACTATCTCTCAGCTCTATGGTGGGCAGAGGGCAGCTAGGGCTGCTGAGTGCCTCTGTCCTATGGCAAGAGGCTGGGGTGCCATGCCCTCAAACACAAGAGCCGCAATCATTTTGCGGGGGAAAGACACTTTCCCCATGAGGACATGCTGCCTTAGCACGGCAGGGACTGAGGGGTTGCTGGTTCCTGTTGCAGAGCAACTCATCAGCAATGGCCATAAACGAAGAGAGCCTCTGCTCTCCCAGGGAGTAGCGCAGTGTGTTCTCATGGCCTCCCTGCTGCCTCCTGCTAGTACTCAAGACAGAAAACTCCCTTCTGCTGTTGGGGGGGACTGCATTGCCCCAAGGGCTGTGAAATGAGGGACTGCTGGCCAAGCTAGTGTTGCTGTAAAAGCAACCATGCTGACATGAATCTTGTTCTTAATCGTGACCTGAGGCAAAGGTAAGGCTATTGCGCACCTTGTTAGGCTCAAACTCGTTTTCCAGCATGAGTGTATCAAGAAGGATGCTGGCTGACTGTAACTAAGGCATGGAGGCTGTGGTGACTTTCTTCCCTCTGAGAGAGGAGAAAAATAAAATGCAAAATCTGAGTAAGGCAGTCTGTGACTCTTTGACAAATCTGTTTTTTCTGATGTGCATCTCCCTTGCAAAAACAGAGCCCAGATTTCCTGTTCTTTAGAAAAAAAATCCAATTTCTTAAACCCCAGGGCTGAAATGGAGAGACCGTGAGAAAGAGCCGTGGTTTGAGGTTGTACACAGTACCGATTTCTCACACCTACTGAATACAGTGGAGTGCTGGGAGGACTGGGACTCCAGCCCTTTCCTCCCCCCTGCCAAATTCCTGACCGGTGATGTTAATGCATTACTGCACCAGCCTATCTGTGTGCTAAGGACTCACGGTCTTAGGAGTGCAATTCATTATCCTGTAAGGGATTAATTTGGATTCTGTCTGCCATCATTAAAACCAATAAAAATAAAAAGAAGCAGTTGTTCATTTTGGTTGCCTTGTGCCTCTCTGGGTGGCTGTGCATCACCTATGGCATCTGGAAGCATAGAACATCCCCTGTACCTTTTTGGAGCCACTGTCCTGTGAGTGGCAGGAGGGTACAGATGGAGCTCCTGGTGAAGGACAAGCTATGTCTGCATCCCTCCTCCAACCCAATGTCTGCTCCTGCCATTTGCCACCAGTTTTCTCAAATGTGTCTTGTGGAAGCAGTAAATTATCGTCTTGGTGTTCTTCCTGCCTGACATGCTACAGTGATAGGTCTGTCTTTGCAGGAAATTTAATGAAGGCTAAACCAGGCAGAGTTTTACACCAGGCATGTGTGAACGCATGGCTGTATATCTGCACATCCTTCTCCGGGCAGAAATGGGATATGCTTTTGTGGAGAAAATCCAAGATCCTATTAAAACAAAGAAGAGTTTATTTTTAAAGGGGAGCTAGGTCTCTGCCGTGCTGAACATGGTTTTTCTTCCATGTCTGCTAGATGAAAGTTTGGGCTGTATCATATTCTGTTCAGATGCCTTCATGTGTCATTATCACCCCATGCATGCCACGTTTCCATACCCCCGGCTCCAGTGAGTGGTGGGGACAGGATCTGTGGCTGCCCGTGGGTGTGGAGTGGCTCTATCCTACTGTTCACATCTTGAAGGTGTCCCTTGATTTATAAAAGGGGAGACGTGTCTGAGATTGTGCAGCTACGTGTGGGGTGGGGAACCTTGGTATGAGAAAAAGGCTAGGGGTGAAGCGTATAGATGCATCTTTTCCTCTCCCCCCTTCTTATTCAAACTCTGTAGCCTGGACTCTGAACGGAGCAATGCAGCTGAGGAATTACATGAATGTATGGGAGGGAGAGGCTTGTGCAGTATCTTTGGCCTCCTTTAACTGACATACTGCTGTTTCAGAGCTGGGGTAAGTCTCCCGAGGCTAGGCTGAAATAAACTCCAGGCTGTGACATAATAATTTTTGATTTTATTTCTTTTCCCCTTTTCCACACCCCTTTCCTTATTTAGTGGGATTATGAGCCAGCTGTAGTTTTTGCCACCCAGCCATGTTACTCCTAAGCCATGGAAACCCATCCTTGAGGAAGTGTGGCACTTGGCTGTTGTCCCATATGGTGATGGCTGTACCATAGATGCTTTGCTAGTCCATGTTCCCTGGTGTCAGGGAGCCCAGTCTTGATCCCTGGCATTCAGCAGCAGCCTGTTAGCATAGAGTTAATCAGGGGTCAGGAGGCCTGCTGGACTTCTGTCCGTTCTGTATGTCTTCCTAGTGACCTTGGACAAGACCCTGGGCTTAGGGACATGCTTCTGAAGGTGTCATGATATATGGAGGTGAATCTGAGTCTTAAGGAGATCTTTGGAAAGGGCTGAGATGCTGAATTCTGGTGCCCAACACTGGTGCCTGTGGTGTGAGGCATTCCCTGGGACACTGCTTTGAGCCGTAGAAAATGTGATTTGCAGGTATGGAGAGAAACTGAGCCATGGCAGCATGGGTGTCACATGCAAATGTCATTAGCCGTGACTTCTGTCGTGGTCTGCCACCTGTGATCCTGAATGACAAAAGCAGAAGCATTATCCTGGGTATTCCAGCATACTTGACTCAGTTACAGAGATCTATTATATGCCATTTATAAGAGATTAGTAAATGACTTGGAAAGTCAAATAGGTGAGGGAGATGTTAATTTGTAGCCTTCTGAGGGTGTCCTCTTCCATTTAGTGTGATAAGGTGAGCTGCATATCTCCATACTCCTGCCAGTTGTCAGGGCCCTTTTAGATGTGAGATTAACGCAATATGAAATAAAGCCTGGCAGTTCTTGGCAGCAGGATGAGCTTGTCAACAGTCTTAGGCCATATTCTGCGCTGATAGCTCCCACAGGCTGCAGTAGATTACATGAAAGGGGAAGGTCCCTTGTATTGGTTTCTGGCATCTTGCTTTCCCATAATCTCAACAACTGGATGGCTGCTGGGGGAGATAGGGCAGCTCTTCCTAGTTCTTCTCTAATTCATGCAACCCCATCACTTGCAGGTGGTACTTTCAGTGGTGGTGGACAAAGGTTCTTTTGCAGGTCAGTATGTCTTCAGGGAAACAGCAGCTGTCATGGCAGGGGTTGCACATGGCTCCTCCCAAATCCTGTTCCTGAAACCTCTTACCTCGTGAACCCAACTTTGTGGGGGCAACCTACCCGACAGAGGTAGCAACTGAAGTCAGCACACTCCTGGCCTGATATCCCAGCGAGCTCAGGAGACAGGAATGTCCAGTGTGCTGGTAGAGGGTTCCAGAGTTTTTCTGGCACAGGTCTGCAAAGCCCAAAGCCTCTGGGAGGCATTTGATTTTTCTTTCTGGGATTAGCTTTAGTGCTGAAGGTTGGGTTTGGGCCAGTAAAACTTCCTGTGAGCTGTCAACCATGCAAAAGACTCCCTGAATCTGCAGAGTTTCCCTTAAACACAGCTCATCTGGTGCCAGAAATTTCCCTTGCCTGAATATTGTAATCTCCTCAAGTGCCGGTGAGGAATTGCCCAAAGGAAACGTGACCTTTCCAGCAATGCTGGCTTGTCTGGAGCTGGTGTTTGTGGCCATGTGGAACAGTGCAGGCAGAGCGCATGTGCCTGTAATGCTGTTCTGCAAAAAGAGGTGTTTTGTAGTGCAAACAGAAATAAAAACCCTCCCTTGGCTGAGGCTCCAGAGGGAGGTGAAGTCAAGAGCAAGTCTGAACGGGCAGCTGGCCCCAGCCAGAGCAGAAATCTAAGCATTCTAAACCCCTGGCAAGCAGTGACTCTGTGGCCAAACCTGAACCAAGGTGAAGTTTCAGCTCATCTTTAAGGCTGCTGTGTCTCCTCACCTCCTCAGGCAGAGATAAGCCCCTTCTGCAAAGTATGTTTGGCCCAACCAAGACCTTCCAAAAGCTGTTGGCAGAATTGTAGGGACTGTGTAAGAGAAATGACCCAGCCCTGTGATTAGGTCTCTACCCCTCCTCCTCCCTTCTCCAGTCTCCCTAAAGTTTGTGTGAGGGGGCATTGGGTAATTATTTCTAGAAATGGGAAAGATTGTTGTGAAATATCACTGTGGGCTGAGCACATTGAGTTACCGCATGCAATTGTGAACAATTAGAGCACACAGGAGACCATGGCCCCTTCTTAGAAAATGGAACCATTTGGAAATTAAATCTTTCCACATTTTTGCTTCAAAAGGCAATTTAACAGCTGACCCCCTGCTCACACTTGTGCTTGTCCAAATTGAAATGGCACATTCTGTCTGGGGTCCAACAAACCCCTGTAGCTGACCCAAGCACAAAAACAAATGCAAGGCTTAGTTTCTCATTTGCTTGTGTTTTGGTTTTGGTTTGTTTGTTTTCCACTAAAAGCAAATATTTGTGTTGTTAGGTCAGTCAAAAACTAATCATCCTTTCTCCTCTGCTATACTCCACACTCTGTCAGTATGATTACTGAACCCCTAAGCATCGCATATTAAACCTTGCTCCCCTGCCAGTGTGTTAGAGCATGAGAGAGAGCTCAGAATCTGCAAATAAACTGGTTTTAGATGTTTGCTGGAGGGTGCTGGTATTTCTGAAGGCAGAGTGAGTGTGAGCTTGTTGGGGGCTCTATGTGCAGCCCTTAGTGCTGAGCAGAGGCACGGTGCTCCCAGCCAGCATTGCAGCCCCGCCAGGATGTGTCTGAGCCACATCCCAGCACAGCGGCGGGCAACCTGGAATCTAGATTACTCTGTGGCAAAGGGAGATGGGAAAGTTATTTCCCTGCTTTCGCAGAAAAATCCTTCTCCCCAAAACAGTCGCCCCCGGCTCTGTCCTCAGCCTGTTCGATAGATGCAGGGACAGAATAGCGAGCCGGTGAGGTCATGGGGAGAGAGTTAGTCACATCCAACTGGGAAAGGGAGAGGGCTGCCAACCAACATTGCTCTCACAGTGTGGAAAGCTTGTGTGCTTCGGATGGGACCCCCTTCAGGGGACCCCCTTCAGGCTCCCCCAGGCACCCTGGCCAAGCTGGGAGGGTTGGTTCAGCACCCCCTCCGCAGTAACTTCCAAAGGAGCTGGAGGAGTGGGTGAAGGATGTTAATCAAAATCTAACTTGTTCTGGCATAAACATGGACCTTGCATGTTGTAACTGGGGCGATATGGGAGAGAGGGGGTTAAGAGCCTTTCTGAATCGGAGACTATCTGGAGCTGTCGCACAAGGGAGGCAGATCATGGCAGAGTTTAATGAATGACTTCATTTATATATTAAAAAAACCCCAACCAACAACACAGTGGCTTCCTGCCAGGCCCACAGACAAGGGTTTCTATGGGAACCTGAGGAAAAATAATAAATAGGAGTGTGGGATGAGTAGGGAAGGGATGAGGGGAGCTTAGGCTCTGGTCTGGGTCCCCTTTGTTCCCCATAGAGAGCAAGGTGGCAAGGGGTGATGAGGGGGTAGAAGGGGAAAGAACTGAATTTGCAAAAAGACCCCACCCAAATCAAGGCAGGCAGTCACTGCATGGCAGTGGAGGATTCTCTTGACCTAGTCCTGGGATCTGCTTTATTCTCTGCTCCCCTGTGGGAGCAGCAAGGATGGGCAACTTTTTCTGTCAGGCTCCATATCCTGGCTCTGCTGCTTTGGGGCTGGTGGGAGTTTGGGAGGGCAGTGATTTAGAGTCATCCCCAGCTTCCAGACAGAGTGGGGGTGGGATTGCTGTGCAAAGGGATGATATCAGGGCTAAGCTCACAAGTCCTGCTGGCATTGCAGAGTAAAAGGGGCTCTGAGAGAGTCTCCCTGGAAAGGCTAACAAAGTTCATACTGTAATTAGAGAGGCTAAATTTTCCCTGAACAAAATGTATCAATTAATCCCAATAGGCTTTTTTTCCTCCCTGATGCTGGGAGAAGGGACTCTCTGTCCTGAGCCTCAAAAGCAAACAGTATTTGAGTGAGACCTTTGGTGAAGTGAGGCCCTCTCACATGGTTTGTAGGCCAGATTGTGGGCAAAGCTGGGCAGACTGACAGAGTGGCACTTCTGGGGTCAGCTGAAGTCTGCTCCCCATTCACTCAAACTGGGCTGAAACATATCTCAACTAAGGCATTTCTGTTTATTTTGGGGTTTTTCCCTCCTTTTCCATTCCACAAACTTTTTTGCCCGAGTCTGAACTGTGTTGCACTGTATCTTCTATTGTGAAGGCTCATCCTATGGGGACTGCAGTCCTTAGGGTGTGCCTAAGGAGACAAAGTTCAGGGTAGGCTGGATCCTGCTGCTGGTGGGGGTTTGCCTGTCCATGTGTGTGCCTCGCTCAAGAATATTTCTGTAAATAGGCTTGGAAGTGCCAGGGGAAACAGCCTGTGGGGTCTGTTTTGGACCTGACTAAGCCAGGGATGAGTGAGTGAGGAAACATCTGGCACAGCATCAGCCCCAGGTACTGGTAGTCAGACCTGCCCAGCTCTAGCTGCCATCACAGGCCCTTTGGATGAGTGGTGACTGCCCCATGGCAGCATGTGCCTTTCTAACTGCATCTCAGCTGGTGCTGCCAGTGGTAGAGCAGGAGCTGATTCCCTGTAGGGAGCGACTGGACTGGTGTTATCATCAGAGGAGGAATGTGGCATCTGCCTTATCACTTCTTGGGGATGCAAGAGGCCATTGTGCTGACAGAGCCAGTATTGTCCAGCAGCTGATATGTGTGGGAGAAGCCAGAGCAGGTTTTTCTTCTCTGTAGAGGTGGAAGGAAGCTGGGCAGGGCAGAGCAGGACATAGCTGCTGCCCTCTGCCACTGTCCCCTTGGCTTCTGGTCAGGCAGGAGCAGCTCAACCGCCTGAGGAAAATCTCTCTCACGGTGCAGATCTTGCCTGCCCTGGGCCAAAGCCTGAGATGAAGATACTACACATATTGCAGTACTGCAAGATGCTTTACAAACCTTTCCTGGGGTACAGAGCTGTTTTTGCAGGGAATGGTACTTCCCAGAGGGCTTCTGGTCCACAGGAAGGTGGCTGGTCTGGTAAGAAGGGAGTATGCACCAAATCTTCCTTGGAGAGACTTTCAGGCTTTTATGTACCCCTCTCCCAGGCCATACGTCATGCCTTATCCTTGCACATCGGTCAGTCTCACTGCGGAGCTATGTTGATGGAGGTGAGGATGGCATTTTGAGGACCACTGCTCATGGTGAGAGCACTCCTCAGTAGAAGCCTCCTGTTTGCCAAGGAGATCCCAAACACCTCAGAGGATTATTACCAGGTTTCACAGGCACTGCCTGACAGCATTAAGGATGAGTTTTCCTTCTGGCTTGACAGGCTGACAGCACAGTGGAGTGTGGAAGATGAGGAAGAGGCGGCGAGAGAGCGGCGGCGGCGGGAGCGGGAGAAGCAGCTGAGGTCCCAGGCGGAAGAGGGCTTGAATGGCACTGGCTCTTGTGCAGAGAGCACGGATCAGGCAGAGGAAAACCAGTAAGACATACCTACAGATAAATCCCTCACCAACACACTTTCTCCTTGCAGCAAATTCCCCCTGCAATCCACAGCGTGTGTGTCTGTCTTATTTGGGGTGGTTTGGGTTGGGGAATCTAGCCCACACTAGCAATAGTGTGTTTTCTTGTCTGGGCAGAAAACCCCAGAATCCCTGCTTTGCTCTTTTTTTTTGACTGGAGGCTGAGACAGCTTGGGCAAGACTGAGCTCTGGCAGGGATTTCTCATGGCCAGTGATTTCAGAGCCTGGGGAAATTTCAATTTGTGAATTCTCCTACGCCGAAACTAACAGAGGTTCCTGGTACACACAAAGATGGACATGTGCCTGAGGATGTGATGCACAATCCCAGGCAGATCACGATGCTGGTGCCTGAGCAAGTGTACACCTGTCCTGGCTGGGCTCCCCACTCCTCCCTTGCAGGATGCTGTCCCAGCACTGGGGAGCATGAAGCAGCTCCCAAGCTGGAGCAGTTCACAGTTCCAAGCTCCAAAACTTCATGCTTTAATGAGGTAGGTGCTAAATGGAAGTACACATTTATGGAGATGCTGAGCTATTTACTCTCAGAGAGGAAATACCTGGAAAAAGAATTGGATGACATCCCCAGCATCCTACCACATCATCCTCCCTATGTCCGTGCTTCAGATGCTGTGGCAGCACTGGGACTACTGCAAAAACCAGTCTGCACTCTAAGTTGCTAAACTTTTATCTCAGAGACCTCAGTCTTCCCACTATTTATGTGTTCAACTAAATTTCTAAATAACATTTCTAAATATGTATATCAAACACAATGGAAAAGTGGTGGCAGCATTTGAGATCATAGGCAGAGAGAAGCAACAGCTTCGTTTTCCTGGAAAAATAGCAGAAGTTATATTCTTTTTCCATTAAGAGATATTCTTTTTTTTTTCTTTTTTTCTCAGATACATTAAAATTATTCAGGACTTTTTTTCCCCTTTTTTTTAATCCAAAAGCATTCCAAAGCACCTTCAGAATCTTTTGTGGAAATACACACAGTGATGTTCTGCAGATAAAACCACTGCAATCTGCTCTAAAAGCAAATGGAAAATCGGGAAAGTAATAATAATTGTTAGCTTTTCCAAATCCCCCTTCACATGGGGGCTGGAAAATAATTCGTAAATGTCTTTAAAGCAGCAGACGAGATCTCTGGTCTCTGCTTTGCTGGGAGATGCTGTGAGCAGCCTCAGGCCCAGAGCAGTGTGCAACAGTCACAGTACCACAACTTGCAGGCTCTGGTCCGATCAGGATGCGCACAGACGTGCTGCAGACTCCACAGGTCCGGATTTAGTTTGGTTGCCTGAATTTAATTGAGTGCTTAAGCAGGCAGTGACAAGAAGAACTCCTAAAATGAAGGGGGTTGTTCCCTGTTCTGTGAAGCTTAAGCTAAGCTCAACAAGAAGGATGTTTCGTCTTCTCTGGCCATTCCCTGGTTTCATTTACAGCTGCTGACAGCCACCTGGGCTTGCTCATGTAGCCAAGGTCAGCCCTGGCTATTAATCTTATGAAAAGCATCGTTCTCTCTTGTGTAAATAGTGCCCCCTCCTTTCCTTAGTTCTTCCCAGGCTGGAACTTATCCTATCCATGTCACTCTGTTAGTTCAAATCCACCCTCAGCATTTCCTTGCACCTCCAGACAGAGCGAACCTCCTGTCCTCCCTTCTCCCCACTAAACAAAACCTGAAGTACCCTGCAAAACAGCAGGTTTGCAGGAAAAACAGGCGTGTCCATGGGAGGGATGGATACCAGCTAAAATAGTGATGATGGGGCTGTGCTGATTTGGTGCTTCTCCTGGGTTTGTGTATACGAAGGGACGCAGGGAAGCACCCAGTTTTCTAACAGCATTCAGACAGTCTCCCTTGCTCCCTGGGAGTTTTTCTGATAGCTCAAGCACACATCTGTGACCAGGGCCACAAATATTGGAATGATTCTTCCTTGAGCACCATCCAACACCGCAGCTTGCCTGAAGCCCTGATTTGGTACTCAGCAGATTTGTAGTCCTGTCCTGCTTCCACATCAAATTTCCTGGGTGTGATCCTGGGTCATCCACAAGCTACCACTACACACAGCAGAAAATAACCCAGCCCAGGCTGCAGTGTCCTAGACCTACGCAGCATCATTGCTTGGCACTCTAAGAGGATGCTGAGGCATGGCAGGAGCTGGGCTGTGCTCAATCTTGTGGCTTGAGCAGTCGTTTTCATTGCACACTGCCTGCTACTCTCCCTGATGAGCCTGGTGAGAGCACTTATTTTTTGTAAACCCTTGTCTCCTGCAATCAGTTCAATATGAAACTCCCAGATCTCAGGGAATTACCCCATATTTCAAGCCACCAGGGTCACAGAGGAGGCTATGGATCTCCTGTCATCTCCTAAGCACCTAGAAAAGCAAAGAAAAGACTTGCCCATATTTACAGCATATTTTGAACCTCAGAGTTCTAAACTGATCTGAGAGTTCTACATCCTCATTCCTATTTTCAGGCAATGTGACCACTCTGCATCCCAAAAGCCACCCCCTTAAGCTGATGCTTGCAATGTGTTTGCCCACCCAGGACCCCTCACTGGGAGGCGAGTCTTCTTGGAAACAGAAGGAAAGAAGTAGGAAAAACTCAACAGTCCCTTTGCACGGTCAGCCCACATCTGGTGCTGCCATCTGTGAGCCCCGGGAGGGCTGTGGCTGCGTACAGCAGCAGGGAGCCGGTGTTGTGAGTGCGTATGACTGGCTTAAAGCTGCATAGGAACATGAGGATCCAATGTCCTAATCTTTGAATCTTCATGCTTTCCTTTTCCAGCAAGCTGTCCAGGCCAGCTCGTGCTGATGCAGACAAATTTGAAACACCTCTGGTCCAAGCAAGCTAGGGCCAGCTTCACTGCAGAAAAAAAAACCCAGACTTTTTTGTTTTGATGTGCTGCTTGTCTTTTCTTTGCCTGCATGTGGCCCCAGAGACAAGGCACTGGGTGTTCCTGATGGAGATACAGGGCTATTCCTTCTTCTTCTCCATCATGCAGTATGTAACACCTCAAAAGATCCCCACTGTAAAAATGTGCTCCTAAGCACATGCAGAGGCATCTTTCCTGTAACAGAGGATAAGGTTTCAAATGGGATTTGGGAGCAGCCAGAGGATAGAAGATGGAATAACTGGACGGAGAGAAGGACAGTGTCAGACTGTGGCTCTTTCAGTCCAGGTTTAGGCCTTTTTGCATGCCTCTCATCCTGATTTTCCTTCTTGCTGTTGTTCAGCTATGACTTTAAGCCATCTGGGACTTCGGAGCTGGAGGAAGATGAAGGGTTCAGCGACTGGTCCCAGAAGCTTGAGCAGCGCAAACAGAGGTGAGTAGGACACAGATGAACCAAGGGGAGGGACACTAATGTGCCCAGCAAAAGGAGTGTCCCTGAAGAGAAGCGGCCAAACCCAGGTCAAATCCAGAGGCTGGAGCACCAGCAGGACAGAACAGGCCCAGCACTGCTGGGATGGATGCTCTTTGCTGCAGTGTGGGCTAGCAGGAAGGAATGGCCCCAGGATGGCCCCAGGCTTTGGGAATGTTTAGACTGAGGTTTACACTCCAAGCAGTGGCAGCTTGCCAGGATGCCTGGGTTGGGAGGAGTGACAACAGGAGATTTAAGCCACCTGAGCTGCTGCAGGGGCTGAAATGGCCTCTAACATAATCCAGGCCAGCCTTAAAGCTGTTCTAAGTTATTGCTTCCTGTCTCATGTCACCATAGTGGGTGTTATGGTCCCAGCCTACCTTGTTCTTGAGTCCTCTATGAGTGGAGAAAAACAAGCAGCAAAAAGCCCTTGGAGGTCCTTGTGTGCCAGCTGTTTTGTCCCTATCACTGCCTCCTTGCTGAACTGAACCAGACTCCTGCCTTAATTACTTCCCTTGTACACCATCTGCCTGCACACAAACTCTGTGACTCAGCTCTCTTGGCAGCTTGATTTTGTAGGGAGTTTTTGACATAGCCTCTTCTTTACCCTGCAGAATTCTTTGCCCAGAGAGACGGTGGATACCCAGTCCCTGGAAACATTTGAGGTCAGGTTGGATGGGGCTCTGAGCAACCCGATCTAATGGAAGATGTCCCTGCTTACTGCAGAGGAATTGGACTAGATGACCTTTAAAGGTCCCTTCCAACGCAAACTATTCTATGACTGAAAGAACACTTAAGATTAATATTTACTGCTGAACAAATAAATAGAGCTCGCAGTTTTGCTATTTCTTTTCCCCTAGATGTTGCTAAACCACTCTGCAAGCTGTACCTTTGCAGCCCTGACCCCATGAGCACTGCTTAAGCACCTTGCCTCCAAGGAGGCAGTGTTGACTATAACATCTGTGGGAGCAATTAGGAATCATCTGCTTTTCAGCTGCCTTTTTCCAGCTCCCCTTGCAAAGAGCTTGTCTGGAGAGAAAGGCTACTTCTGTTCCCTCCTTGGCCTTCAAAAGGGAATTAACTGGAATTAGCATTGTCCTCTCCAGAAATTTCTCCTTGCGTTTTTATGTGATGTTTGAGTTTATTCTGTAGCCTGAGGGGAAGGTGCTGAGCAGGGGAAGTGGAATTAATCGCAGGCAAAGCCCATCAGTGGGAGGTGGTACTTTAAAAGTGAGGGCTGTAGCTGAATGGGCATTTAGCTAAAGGGTTGTTGGGAGGGGCAGCTGAAGGGGTCGGACTCTGTGGGCCTGCTGGAAGCAGCCTTTTTGTGAAGGCTGAGCTTGCTTCCTGATGGGAGACTGTGCCCTATAAAGTCCCTTCAGTAGCTTTGGCCTTGCTGACCTGCCTCATCTGAAGGACAGGTTTGGAGTGTGGTGTGTGTCTGGCTGTGATGCCCTGTGCTGGAACAAACAGTGCTGTGGTCAGGGTTTCCCAGCTCCCCTCTCTCCTGTTTAACTGAAGATGGAGCAACCCCTGTTTTTTCACATGAAAGATGTTTAAGTGGTGTCTGTAAATGAGTGGATGGAGACAGCTGCTCTCTTTTGGATGGAGCTAAAATGGCTCCTGATTCCCTGAGGGCCTTGGTGCTAAGGCACATTTTCTTTTTGTTTCTGGTTCTCTGCTTTGTGGTGGGAAATCCATGCTATCAGCTGTATGCAAGAAGATGAAGCTGTGCCAGTCTAGCTCCCTCCCATACAAAATTGCTATGGTGCAAAAGACATCCTGTAGACTCCATCACATCTACTCGCCTTAAATTTTCATATGAGCTGGAGGACCATGGAGAAATGCTGCCAATTTTCTGGGCCTTCAGAGCCTATTTGCTGTTGGCCGGAGGATGATGAGTAACAGTCAAGTGAGCCAGCACAGGCTCACTCATCTTTCCCTATCTGGTCAGTGTGGAGGGCTGGATGGTGGCTGACCTGTGAGCTGCCTTCCAGAAGCAGAGAGGTGGGTGGAAAGGTCTTGTTTTAACTTGTTTTGGTTTTTTGATACTGGCTGGTGAAGCAGAAGTGGTGAGTCAGTCTTGCTCTCTGGCAGCTGCTTGCTAGTCAGGTCTCTAGTCTTGCTCTCACAAACCAGGTGATTTTCCAAGAAATGGGTGGAAGGAGAAAACTTTCCCCAGCCAGAAGACAGTAAGATGACAATAACATCTTCGTTGTATGGCTGTGAGCCAGTGAGGGTTCTGGGGTTCTGTATTCTCACTGTCCCTGAGCCCAAAGGCAGCCTTGGAGACCTGGAGGAATTCTCTTGTACAAACCCCAGTGTTTTTTTTAAACCCTTAAGCCAAGGAGTTGACTCCATCTGCTTTGGAACTCCTTTGTTTTGCTAGCCTATGAGATGAATGATGTGAGTAGAGGTGTAATTTATTCCAGTGGGCAAAACTGGGGCTTGGGATCAGATGTAGATAAACCATTGCTTGTGAAGCACTGTGCATTGCAAACAAAAAGCCTCCAGGTGAGTGGCTGTGCAGCCTTGCGCTACAGTTTAGTTTCAGCTAGAGAAGAGGGGAATCTTGAGAAGCATGTTCATGCGTAGTTTGTTGGATCCTCACCCAGCAACAGGCTGTTAACAGGGAAGATGAGTTTAGGCAGAGAAAGGCCACCAGTCAGATTGAATTGATGCTGGGAACCATGAGGACAGCATCAGCCTGTGTGCTGGACCTCAGGGCATGCTGGTTCACCTTGGATTTTAGCTGAAGCCAAGCAGGGAATTTTGCCAGCACCATGTCATGGTGACAGTGTTCTCTCTGCCAGGAGTCTGAGCAGAGGACAGGTCTACGCTTTCTTGGGGGTCTAGACTGATGCTGATAATGT
Organism: Pitta sordida; assembly: GCA_013390025.1. Classification (NCBI taxonomy): domain Eukaryota; kingdom Metazoa; phylum Chordata; class Aves; order Passeriformes; family Pittidae; genus Pitta; species Pitta sordida. The sequence goes on from WEKX01008869.1 coordinate 234,586, forward strand.
GCAGATGCCATCAGTTCTGCCACAGCTCTTAGTTGACCTGCATCTTGGACATTTGAAGTATGGTACTGAGATGTGACATCTGGGTGCCTGGAACTGGCTGTGAGCCCTAGTGTAGAATACCCAGCAAGTTGTAGGCTTGGGAAAGTGATAAAATTGGATTTCTAGAGGTCTGAAGTACCTGACAGTGTCTGTAGGCCCATAATGATATGTTTTTGTTCTTTGGTCTCTCACCCACCTATAGGTCTCCACAACCATCTTACGAAGAAGAGGACGGTGGTGTGAGGGAAGCTGAAGTCAAAATGGAGCAGATACAGCTGGATCAAGAAAGCCTGGAGGAGATCCGGGAGGAGAATGTGGTTATCAGAGAGGAAGAGAGCTTGTGCCGGGAGGAAGAACAGGTCCAAGAGCAGGAGGAAGGCGAGCAAGTCAAGCAAGAGGTGGGGTCAGGGAGAGCTGGCTTTCTTTCCAGAGGACTGGTGGGAGAGCTGGTGCTGGGGGCTGCTCTCACAGGTCTTAGCTCACCATTGCTGCTTATGCTGCTGGGTGTTGAGCTCACATAAATATTAGACATGCTTTCACGGCATAACCTGGAGATGGTACCACTCTTGCCTATGACTTCTTGGAGTCACTGCAGGCAGCCTCTGAGGGTGGTGTGTTCGCTTCCAGACTCTGTGGTGGTTTCACCATGTCTCTGTAATACTGAGAACAGGAAAGTGCTATTTCTCCTGTGGCTTTGTGGGCAGCAAATAGCTTTACAGAGGAACTCAAATCTAAATTGTACTGCTTGTTTTTCTCTCCCAGCCTTTCACACCTTTGGAGGACTTGGTCTTGATAGGTCTCTTAGTATTGCATTGCTCCCAGCTGAGGTCTCTTTCATTGTTATGAGAATTCCTGGTTAAGGAGAAACAAAGACAAAGCTGGAACTTGAGTGGTGTGCAAGTCCATTTGGGTGGCTCAGCTTGCAGTATCATTTATTGTAAATGGATTTTAAATGTCTGAGGCCAGTATGATTTTTGTGTTTGAACTGTGTGTGAATCTTTCCAGCCCTTTATTCTAGAGGCAGCTCTTCCCTCTCTCCTTGTAGCCTCCAAATAAGAAATTCATGTTTTCCTATCTCAATTGTGGTAAGAAGTCTTTATTAACTGATGCAAGAACCTGTTGTCATACCATTTAGGAACCTTGAGCTTGCAAAAATTGAATTCTGCCTTCTTGCCCAAATGACACATGAGCTTCTTCCTGAATGTTTTCAAATTAGATGATGTTAACTCAAAGCTGCTTGTGTTTGTTTAGTGTAAAGCAGGAAGCCTGGGAGACGGGAAGAATAACTGTTGTTGCATAATAAGCAGTTTGACCAGCTAATTTCCTGGCTTGTTTGTTTTCTGCACTCAGGAAAAGAAGAGAAAAATTGAGGAAGAAGATACACGAGAGAAACGCCAGAAGGCCCCAAGCCCTGCCAACCTGGAAGAGGAGGAGCTGTGCTCTGACCACACTGCTGTGTGCTCCGTGAAGGTTTGTGTTCCTTGGGTCCCCCTGGAGGCATGGCAACTATTGTAATAGAGTCCCTAATGAGGAATAATCCAGGGTTTTTGGCAGTGAGGGGTGTGGATCCTGTTATCGCCCCTGCTACAGTCTGGGACAAACCACTTAAGCACTTCGCCTCATCTTCCGAGGTTGTCCACCTCCTCTCATACTTTGCCTCTTTGAGCTGTTTGAGGCTGTTACAGTCTGTGTTTAGCAATCACTGTAGAAGTTTGAAGTTCATTGAGGACTCCAGGGAATATTGTAATACTGAGAAAGATGTCTGTGCTTTCAGTTTTTGAATTTGGTTAGAGACTGTACAAGAATTTAATCAGAAAATGAAATTTCCCTTCCAAAAACCCCCAATAACTGAAACACTAGAATTTCACTATCTTACTTAGAATAAAACATATGACTCAAGTTGTTTAAACAAGCTGGAATTCCTGATCTCTGAGGCATTGCATCCTTCCCAATCACATCTATCTGCATTGATGCTCTTGTGAAATTTCCATTATTAATGCCACTTGAATTGCACCTTGTGACATACATTGTAGTTACCACAGATCCTCAGTTCTGTGTGTGCTTTTAAATACAATAGATACAGATAAGTAGTTCTGTAATGAATGCTTGTTTTCTCTTTGTAAGCCCTAAGCTTTTGGACTAGCAATGAGGGAAATGGTGAGGGGTCTATTTAGCCTGTTAATCTGCTGTTGGTGTTATCTTTGGTTTGTTTTTTTTTTGTTTGTTTGTTTTTTTGTTTTTTTTTTTTTTTTACTTAGATCTGTGCTATTTGCTGATTAGTCAACATTTCCTGGCTGGGGGTAACTATATGAGCACTTTCTTTTGCATCAGTAAGTAAATTGCAAGAGGGAGGTTTCATCATCTACAGCCATCAGATTCTTGCTTTTGATGGAGAAGCCTTTTTTATAGTCAAATAAAAAGAGGAGAGACAGGAAGCGTTTGGATACAGGCTGTGTGAGGTTTGAAAAGTGAGTTGGGGTAGATGAGGCATATTTCCCCACCAGTCCCTCTCCAGGAATATGAGAATCAGTTTCAACAGCATAGATGTGCTGAAAATTCTGTCCTTAGAACCCCAAAACACACAAAGCAGCAGCAGTTGAGGTCAAGAAGTTAGGATTAGCACAGGGAAAGGTTTAGAAATAGTCTCTGTAATTTATAAGAGTGATGTCAGAACTCACCTGCATGCCAAAGTGGATGTAAAGCTGTTCAGGAAAAATCTGAGCTTGGAGTCTTCCCAAAGGAAGGATGATCTTTATACCCTAGCTTGCAGGGCTTTGTAAACACATAGACCACCAAGATGGTGTTTTGGCACAGGATGTTCAGTGGAAACCCTGGTTGTTGTGGAAAGACAAAAGTATCTGCAGCCAGCAGTGTGTTCCAGCTGTGGCTGGTGGAGGCCAGGTACACATCTGCGGCAGGCTGATGCTGGGTTGCAGTGTGATGGCTTACCTGGGGCTCAGAGGGCCAGTGTGGTCTGGGGGCTGAAATAGATAGAGGGTGGCAAGGGGAAAGCCTTCTACAGGTCATGTTTTGTCCCAGTCGGCTTGAGAGCCCCAAGTTTTGAGGTTGATTGGCTGAGTGAGCAACTGGTTTCTTCTGACCTTCCGAAGGTATTCTGGACCAGAGAAATGCACAGTTCACTGCAAGGAATTGCCATACAGGGCAGGGGGAGGTGGTCTACAAATAGCATAGTGAAAGTTTGTTCCTACTTAGACTGTCATGCTGAGATATGCAGTGACCTACAGCTTTTTTTAGGCCCCTTTGTATTTAACCTGATACTCATTTACAGCCTTTCAGAAGTGCCTGTGGATGGCTTGCACCTGCACACCATCTCTCAGGAAGAATTGGCAGCACTTGTGTTTGAGAAGCAAGGATGTACCAGATTGCCCTTTCAGGTTGCTGTTATACACCTGCCTGCCCATCAATGAGCAGGATGGTCAACCCAGTCTCTGAAGTGATGGCTCAGGGGCAACCACCAGTTCCTGTAACACCAAGGAGTGAGCTGGCAGCAGAAAGACAGCCTGCCCAGCAGAAAGAGCTGCTGATGGGCTTCTGTTATGCTGCTGTGTTGGGATCTTGCAGAGGGACTCTCCCCAGGTTATCTCTGTTAGCTAGGGTTGCATTGTTTTGTTGTTTTCTTTGCTAATGGGTCTTGTGCTCTTGGGCACAGCTGGTAAATGTGTCCTCTGTGTGACACTGTCTTGTCTTCTGTTTAGCTAGAATTTAGCACTGATATCCTGAAAGTATCTTAAAAGGATCATTTAGTGCTGTTTTTTATCTGCTAACTTGGTAGGTGATGTTCCCTGTGGCACAGGCAGCAGTTTTACAGGGGGAGAAGGCTCCTTGTTACTTGGTTGCTGCTGCTTGACTCTGTGGGAGCTGGTGTTAAGAAAGCCTCCCTTTTGACTTGAAGGTGATTTTCTCTCTGTATGCTGGTTTTCTGGGGCATGAACGAGTTGCAATGTTTAGCATCACTTCAGGTTTCCTTTCCTGCAGTGGTTGTGAAGTGTTTGCTTGCCTTCCTGTCTTGGCCAAAAAGTTGTTGCACAGGAGCCTCTGGTGCAAAAATCGTTCCTGATGGCTTGACATGAAGCGCTGCCTTGCAGGTGGCTCCATGTGCTGACTTGCATCTGTCTGTGTGCTTCTCTGGTGTGGATAAGTTGATCTAACTCATGCCTGTGCTGTTCCCATGCTTGGCTTCTCTTCTGCAGACATGGCTGGCAGTGCCTCTAGTATTCCACCTTGTCCTTCCACACTTGCCACTTTCCCTGTTGCGTCTGGCTAGGAAACCAAGTGTCTGGGAGAAATCTTCTTGATCAGAGGGAGTAGAGAAAATGGTCTTGGTTGTTGCTTCAGCTGCCAGTTAAGCTGCACATTGTTGGTTTGTCCCTGAAACTGTTTGGAATTCTGCTCACCTGCCTTGGAAAGATGGAGGAAAAGGAATGCTCACTGTCTCTCTGATCAGTATGGGAACATGGCACTGAGTGAGGCATTTCTAACCAAAATATGGGTGAGGGGTCAGGGAAAAGAAATTGTCGACTAGGGTGACTACATTCATCTGACATCTGTAATACCTTTCTGTCTCCCACTTTAGATCACGGACAGAACTGAGTCGCTGAACCGCTCAATACAGAAAAGGTATTTTTAGGGTTGACCTCAGGGTTAAAGCAGGTCACTTCCTGCAAATGGAGGATAGCAGCAGGCCCTGCTGGGGAAAAGGGCAGGAGTGATAGCCTGCCTGTGGGCTTGAAAGTCCTCCCTTCTGTTTGAGGTGCTGGGGGAACATGTTAATCCTCTTCTCTCCTGTGCTCTCCAGTAACAGCATAAAGAAGACTCAGCCTCCGCTCCCTGTGTCAAAGATCGATGACAGGCTGGAGCAGTATACACAGGCTATTGAGGTGGGCTGCTGTGTTGTGTCCCTGTCCCCACCCTCCAAGGGGCCCTCTTTGCTAGTGCTCATACTGTGCTTCTTAGCTTTGCCATCTGAGAGATTACAACTAAATTGTCTCCTCTTAGAGCAAGGGAGTGCCCCTTGTTCCTGTCTGTATCTCCCTCCACAGCATAAACGAGTTTTTTTTTAGCCAGCTGTCCCATCCTTATTTCCTTATGTTCTCTGCATAAAGGGTGGGAATATCTGACAGGAACTAGTAAGATTGTACAAGTCTCCCCTGGGAGCCTTTAAGAAAAAAAAAAGCACACTTTGTTGGTGATCTTTCTCCATTTATTTTCCAGACATCCACAAAGGCTCCAAAACCTGTCCGGCAGCCCTCTCTTGACCTTCCCACCACGAGCATGATGGTAGCCAGCACAAAAAGCCTCTGGGAGACTGGCGAGGTCACAGCTCATTCTTCTACGAAGCCTTTGCCCTGTAAGGTATGGCATATGGGGGACTTGCCTTGCTGTGCAGGAGGCAAGGGGCTGGTCCCTTGGCACAGTACACATTGCACTCATATTCCCTCATTGGTGTGGCTCACTCATGGTGCCCACCAGCTCCAAAAGCTTCAAAGAGATTGTCTCTTCCATCAGGTTGAGAGGCCTTGTACCTCAAATATTCAATTTGCTCATGTTAGGGTCCCCAGTTGTTCCTTGGTGGTACAGTTAGGAAAACCTCTGTGATGCTGGTTGAGGCTCTGATTTGAAATGGCAATAAAATCAGCTGGTGGGGAGAAGGCATGTGTCTTCTGCAGGAACTTGGACTGAGCTCCACTTGTTGATCACAAAGCTTGATTTAGTACCAAGGTGATGAATTTTGTAAACTTGGAAAAAGTGTAGAGTATTTTGTGTTGTTCTCAATGATTTCACTTTCTGGTTGTTGAGTGAGGCTGATTCTGTAACATGTTGGGTGCAAATTTGTTTGTATGTGACCAAAATTCCTTCTACTTAAAAAAGCTTTGATGTTAACATGTCTTAAATAGTTAACGGACTTAAGAAAATAAACCTCTTGGGGCAGATTCAGACTCTTGTTGAAGAGCCTTAGAGGAAAACATACAATGTACTGGGAACAGGAAGAAGTTTTCAAGATCATGGGTTTTAGCTGCAGCTGTTATGGGTCATATGATGTATTATAAATAAAAAAGGAGGTCAGATGTGTGTGTTTGAAATGGACATGAGCAGAGGCACGTTCAGCATCATTAGCAGTGAAGGATAATGAGAACATCATCTTCTCAGGATATTGTGGCTGGAGACATCGTGAGTAAAAGAAGTCTTTGGGAACAGAAGGGCAATCCCAAACCTGAGAGCAACATCAAGGTGAGTTAGTGTCTGTGAGTATAAGAGCAATTGGCTGGGTTGGAAGTATTGAAAAGACATTGATGTTGTACAGGGACAGGGGCTACCTGTATCTCTCAAAATACCACTGCAGACCTAAGAGCTCTTCCTAACAGTGAAATGCTATTGCTTCAGTCCTAGTGAAAACGGGGGCAAAAATATTTTTATATCCAGTAATGCTGTAAGGTCTGTTGAATAGCACATTGTTCTCAGCCCATAAGCTGGGCATTTCACCATTCTAGGCTCTAGTGGAACTCCAAATGTGAATTACTTTGCTCTTGTTACTCTTCTTAGTGTTGTGATTAAACAAAACATGCAAAACTAAGTGGATCTGAACCTAAAGCAGTATCAACACTTGCAGATGAGGTTTTTGTGGGAGTGTTTGTGGAAGTGTCTTTTAAAATGCAGCAGCCTCTCGAACTTCCAGGCTGGAAGAAGAAGATCAAAGTATCTTGTTAGTTCCTGGGTTGGAACTAGTACCAGTATTTGGTGAATGAAAGCAACTCTTGCAATGGGCAAAACCAACTCTGGCTTAGGGGTCTGGGCTCTTAGGTGAGTCCTCTGTCATGATGCCTGGCATTGCACCTTTTCATTCCTATCACTTATCCTTCCTGTCCTTGTGCTTACAGGAAGTAGTGATAGTTCTGTGTAAAGAATTTTTGCGGAAGGGGCAGGAAGGGTATACAGAGTGGCTGTCTCCCAGATCTCTAGGGTTAAAGACAATTTTATCAAATACTTATCTGACTTCAGTTATTCAATCTTGATTGCCTGTTTAATGGAGAAAAATGCTGACTTTGTCTCTTTCTTTCTCTCCTATTCAGTCTGTTCCTTCTGGCAAAAAGTATAAGTATGTTGCGACAGGCCATGGCCAGTACAAGAAGGTGTTGATAGATGATGCTGCAGAGCAATAGTATGCCTGGAGGACTCATTAACCAGGTAGGTGGGGTATGACCTTGCACTGTGTAACACACTCCTGGGCTGTTCTGGCACGATGTGGGGGTCTATCTGCCAGCTGCGCTGGAAGGTACTGCATGGGAACAGCTGGAGCTTTGCTTGTGGGTCTGTCTGGAATGGAGTGGATACACAGTATGGGTTTGGGTTTTGTCTCTGACTTTCTGATGCTGCTAGGAAGCTGGATACCTGTGTTAGCTGAATCTTCAGGATAAGTCCCTTAGCTACTGCTGTTTAGCTGAAGATGTGTTTGCCTTTGCTAGTTCAAAGGAGCAGTCTCTATCTGCTTTTTTCCTTATGCTCTCCTATGTTGCAAGGAGAAGTAGATAGTTGGAGGCCATTCTAGCTGAGCATGGGGGTTGATGTACTTCTGAAATTGAGATGTTTCTGGGGTATAATTCCCAGATTTACTGAATTAATCAGCGAAAAAACTTTTAATGACTTCAGTAACCTTTTGGAACCAGTCTATAATAAGATTGTAGCAGGGAGAATGGGAACATCTGTTGTGCTGGGTAGACCAACAGAGCAGAAAGGACTGTTCTCTGATGGGCAGCAAGGGGGAAGGCAGAGCTGGGTTGCTGTCTCTGCTCTCTTGAAAAGCTCTTTGGATCTCATGCTCCTTTTGTGTTGATTGTCCTAGGTACCCTAGTGTTATCTTGAGTGGATGATAGTGGGAGGAATAGTGTAGAGGGAGGTGATAACTGGTTGGATCCAACTGGGCAGCATCTGGCACAATGAGTGGAAAGGAAGTTGTTGAGGATGAAAACAAGCTCATTCTTTTTTCCCCACTATAAAAAAAGAAGCTTTATTTCATAGCCAAGCTTATAAATAGCTCTGTCTGCTACAAAACACCTTTTGTTTCTGAATTCTTATGGGACCTGAGTTCCTTCCTTTTTTTTTTCCCCTCTCCTCCACCCTTAAGGAGATGGCTTCTGACTGCAGCATATGGTTTTGTTTGTTTAGGGTTTTCTTTCATTTTGTAGTGGCCATTTAGAGAAGAATCCCTTTTGAATGCTGCTTTGAGATATGCAGCAGTACAAACCCAAGGCTGCCTGAAGATGTTTTTAGCCCACAGAACTTGTATCCTCAGCTTGCTTCTCTGTCTGTGACTTTGAGAAACCTATTGTAAGGTCTTCTCTTGGATCAGTCTCTTCTTTTTTCCTGAATTTTACTTCAGTGTACTGCGTGGGACCCTACTGAGCTTCAGTTCTTTATGGCAAACAGGTATTGCTGGGTTGTCAGCAGGTTTAGTTTGCCTTACCTGAGCTTCTCTAATCAGCTCAAATGAAAGTTCTTTGGCTCTGGTTTTTGTCCAGCATCCTTTCTTGAAAGACAGACTGTCACGAGGTGTATCCAGTACTCCAAACAGCTGTGGCACAACACTGTTGCACTATGGGGTCGTTCGCAAGGAAGATTTTTTTAACTGTGAATAGCAAAATTACTGCAATAGCTGAAGGAGCTTGGCTTCTGTCCTTAGGTTTTTAGCTGGCTATTTCTAAGCTGTGAGCTCCCTGCTCTCCAGCTCCTCTCCACCTTCTGAACTATGTTCATCCTTTTCTGTACTACCAGATAAGTTTGTTACTGCTTTTTTGCTTCCAAACCCTTGTTGCTAGCCTCTGTGTCACTTGCTTAACACCACCTTACCAGCTTTTTAGTTGCTTAAGCACAGGTATGGTTTTTCCTCCTCCCCTCCTTTCCTAAGCTCCAGGAACTGTGTCCAGACTGTGCAGCAAGACATTTTCTCTGAGCAGCAGTATGGGCTCTTGCCAAATACCCTCAGACATTTGCTATTGAAAATAACTAAACTCTGTGCCCATTAGCACCCCCCTCTCCTTGCTCAGCACAGCAGCTCAGGCATATAGTGCAGTGACTTGCAATGCAGAGACATTGGTGAAAATCTGTTGCCTGTAGGGCAACAAGGTCCTCTCCTTTGTGATATGTAGTATCATGTCAGGGTCTGTCACTGTAGAGCTTGCCATGCTTGCTGTGTGTTTCTGTCCATCACTCTTGGTGTAAAGACAGCTAAACCATGCAGCCAGACCTGCCTCCCTCTGCTTCATTCTTTCTGTTTGTGGGAATTTCTCTCACCTATGGCATTTCTCAATCCTTCTTCCCTGTGCAGTGGGGGCTGGGTTGTGGATGCAGCCTGGTTGGAAGCTCAGTAGATTCAAAACCTAAGTCTTAGGTGGTAGTTGCACATTTGCTTTGGGTGGCCATCCTTGCTGCAGGACAAAAACTGGATTAAAGTACTATCGCTTCCTAAACCATCTAATGTGGCCAGATTTGCTTAGGCTCCAAAATGGAACTGACGTTGGCTGTTTGCCTCATGCTAATGATGCCTTGATGGTTTTTTCACGTATTTCTGGGATTTTGAGTCCTGTGAATCTTGTGAATGCTGACTCCTGTGCACAGGCGCTCCTCTCCTGTGCCACAGTAAGGTGTAATTTATTGCCCATCTTGATCTGCATTAGGCATTCCACATGTTTTACACTGCACTCCTTGATTTTTGTGCTTTGTGTTGCTGTATAGGTCTTTCTCTATAGCCTTCCCTTGCACCAATGTTAAATTATCCTGCAGAGGCTTACCTGTCATCCACTTGTGATTACTGGTGTGTTTCTAACCTCCTTCTTTCCAGCTTTTTCTTGGAAAACTAGGGCGGCTTGGAGGAAACGCCCACTGTAGATAATTGTGGTTTTTCGTTTCATTTTTTTCCTTAGAGTTGGGAAGGAATTTCAAAATAATGGGTAAGACTAGCAAAGTGAAAACTTAAGGTTTGATGATAACTGAGCTCCTTCTATAATAGTATGGAATTCAATATCATCACAAAATCAGAAGACTTCAAACAAACAAAAGGTGTTCTTTGTTTTGTTTCCAAGTCTCTTTGCGGTTTGGCTTGAGGAAATTTTGGTCAGTTCCATATCCACTGCACATGAATACAAAGAGCTGTGTTTATTTGGACTGAATATGGTACTAATCCTATATTAGCTGTGTAGGAACGCCCCAGCATATGATAAAGTCCCTTGTGAAATAGAAATAGCTGATCTCCCAGCCTTCATGCTCAGAAGCCTACTGACAAGGGAGTTGCAAAGGGTGACTAACACTGGAAAGCACAGTTGTCTCTTGTGTGGGCAAAGTTGAAGACTTTGCTTTAAATACCCTCTTTTTTTCAGGACATCAGGGACAAGCAGGTATGCAACTGTCATGATGTTCCTCTTGAAAACAAGACTACATGTGGGTAGTAGAACCCCTCAGAAACCAGCACCTTGTTAAATACATGGAGTTGGATACCCACATGCTGAAGATGGGTCTTGTTGGTTATCATGGAAACCACCAGCTTTTTTTGAGAAAACATGGTAAAACACATAACAGAACTTGGTAACTGAAATAAAATTAGTCTTCTGTACACTATGATTTTACAGACTGACCTAGGAGGATGCCAAATGCTGATTTTGTCAGGCAGAGGAAGTGCTTTGTAAGAGCAGGATATGCTGTCCCTTGTCTGTGCATTAGGTAAAAGGGTGAGTTCCCATTTTGTTCTCAGTAAATGGGTGAGGGGTGCATTTTCACCGGAGAGGATAGATGTGTACCCCCTTTGAGTTTGATTTCTAGGACTCCCTAGAGGAGATGGAGAGCAACCCAGATTCCTTCATACGTCATTTGCAACTACTGCTGCTTCTGGAATGTATCTTGGTCTTAGATAAGCCCCTCAAAAACTCCTTGAATTCCATTATTCTCCTGTGAAGTGATCTTTCTCTTTCTGTAGGCAACTTGTCCTCTTCGCTGTGTGCCTCCCCTTCCTTCCCTCTGTTACTGCATCCAGTGTTTGTTGTTGGCTTTTTTGTTGTACAAGTGCGTATTTGTTTACCTGTGGATGTGGTGCATTATACACTTAAGCTTATAAATGTATGGAGAATAACCCTTAAACCTGCAACATGAGGCTGCTGGTTTTGAGTGGTTTTATTTAATTTACTTTTTTGCCTTTCACTTCCAGCAGACAGTAAATATGGTCATAGGTGTTATCTTGCTTGGTGTCCTGCAAGAATCTCCAGGGTGTAGTGCTGCCTGGCTTCAGTTGGCAGACCATCCTGATGCTGTTCTGTTAAAGCTCTTGGTGTGCTCCTCAGCTGCTTTGGGTCTAAACCTGCTCACTTCAAACACGGCGCTGATCTTTGTCATGGGTTTGGCAGCTAGTTCTTTCAGTTTCCGGGCATCAAAACGTGGCTTATGCAGGAGGATGGGTAGGCGGCGAGGAATAAAGAAGTTTTCTTCCTTCCGCTGCTTCTTCTCTTCTGCTTGCTGCTTCCTCTCCTTGTTGAGTGTCATCTGGTATAAAATAGCATCCCACATTCTCATAGCTCTTGATTTAGACAGCGTGCAGTCTTGGCTGATGGTTGCTTGAGCAGTGTCAGCTTTACTCCTTTCCTCCTGTTCCAGCTTTTCTGGTTTGGGCTCTGGAAAGTTGGATGCTTCTGGCTGCACCATCAAGTGCTTCCTGAGGCGATGCCAGCCACTGACACTGGTTTCAGGTGGTCTTGCTGCTTCTACTGATAATGGTGCTGGCTCAGCTTTGAGGGGAAGGCTGGTGTTGAGTAAACTGGGAGTCATCTGATGTTGAATTATGTGTTCTGCCTTGGTGTCAGTGGAGGTGAACCCAGTACAATCAGCTTGTGCTGCAGTTGCTGTTGCTGGGTGTTTTTGCCTCCAGGGAGTGCTGGATGTTGATGGTTTGGGGATGTCTTCCTTGGGTAATTCAAGAGCTGTCTCTGATTCACATATTTCAGTGTCACTTCCATGGATTGTAGGCTTATTAGTGTGGGCATCAGAGGTGCAGGGCTTGGGTGAAGGGGCTTCAGTGAACTCTTCAGTAGGGACCGGCTTGGGAGCCTGATCAAAAGGTTCTGTGTCTGCAGAAGGAAGGAGGGGAGGCTCCAGCAAGGGAGGCCTGGCCTTGCTTTCATCAAGTGAGTTGGGTGTGCGCTCTGGAGATGGTTCAGAGCAGCTTGTTTGAGGTCCTGGGGAAGAAGGCCTTTTGTTTTCATGGCTGACAGTTCCTTGGGTTAGGTTTGATGTGGCGGTCTTAGCCCTGGGTGGCTTGACGCTGTGGAAATAAGTGTTGATCTTGGTGACATAGGTAACCTCTGGTGCTCTTTCTTTGCTGGATGTACTGGAAGGAAGAGACTGGGAGAAAATGGATGTTGAAGGGTCACATGGAGAGGAAAGATGGGAGCCCATGCCTGCAGGCTGCTGTGGAGTCTCAGGAGCTTCTGGCTTGTGTAGCAGGGGTATGGCTGAGGAGGTTGTGAGCATGACATGTTCAGCAATGCTCCTCTGCTCAGTGACCTTCAATGTGAAAGGCTTGCTCTTGCGGAAAGGGGAGGGGACACGGTGGTTGATGGGCCTGATGGAGAGGTGGGTTGGGAGGCTGGTGGAGGGGAGTGCTGTGGTGTCAGGGGTCTCTGCTGGGGGAGTGCCTTCATCGTACTCTTGGTCTGGGCTGGCCTCGTTGACAGGTGAGAGGCTGGACCGGAAGGACTTGGCTTGCTCTGGAGCAAAGATGGCATTCTTTTTTGCTGCCTTTTTCAGCAGCCGCTGGAGCCTCAGGTTGTCCTTCCCGGGCTTTGGTAGAGTGGGAGGGGGAGAGAGGTGGTGGCTGATGGGAGCAGGCTGGATGGAGGATGACACTGTTATCAGCATTGTCATCTCCTGGGAAAAAAAGACAAGTTTTAGCTGCCTTAGCCCTGGGCTAGATTCTGAAATATTTGTATGTAAGTCCTCCTCTTCCTCTGTTAAAATTATGAGTAGGGAGTCAGTATTGTGGGAGAAGAGCATCAGTCTTAGTTTCCTTACTCTCCTGAGGTAACCTCAGCCAATCTTGAGGGTGGGAGTGACAGGGCAAGAGCTGTACTGGGGGAAGCTGTATTGCCAAATGTGGAACCCTTCCTCTCCTGGTATTAGCATAAAATCCAGTAAGAACTCCCTGGGACCCCAGACATTTATATCTTGGCAAGTCCTAGTGAGATTTGGAAGAAACTGAAACATCTACAGAGGCACAAACTAGAAATGTTTCATGGCTTTCCAAATTTCAGTTATTAATAGTCTGATGCAATGTTACATACAACAGAACAGCCATAAGCTACATGTGTCATTTGAGTGGAAGTCAAAACTGACCTTGATTTCAGCTGTCGTGAAGCCAGCCCTATGAAATGTAGGGTTTCTCAAAAGCTGTGTTTATCAGTGAGAAAGTGCTTTGTCACAGCACTAGCTCTGCCTGGTCTTTTCTTGCTGCATGAAGCACAGGGGCAGCTTTTTCCTCCTGGACTCCATTCAAGATAAAACTAAGTCTTACCTTCAGAAGCTTTGCCACTGTCTTGCCTTTATCACTTATTCAGTGAAACAGAAGTGGCTTGTGGTCTGGGTTAGGTCTTCTCTTCAATGGCAATTGCAGTCCTTCGGCCAACACTGGGCTGCTCCTATGGGGATGCATGGCTACTTTTCCTGCTCTCTGTTGCTAACTCACCATCATCTCCTCTTATTTCTGGTAAGCACTGATCAGATTTCCTGCAAGGGTCTGTGTTGGGGATAACTGCGTATAATTTTATCTTGCTTTCTCCTTCCTGAGCAAACTGGGGAGCACCAAGTGGTCAGCCTGTGACCTGCAAGGACTCTTTGGCAGCACTCAGAAAGAAGTCTGACTGTCCTGGCTCTTGCTCAGCACAAAGCTGATGAATTTTGCTGTGCAATGAGGCATAATCACCAAACTCCTTGGTGCCTGGTGCTGGATGCAACTGAGCATCTTGAAACGGGGAAGAGGAGGGTGGGGTGATGTCAGACTTGCTCAGAAGGGCTATTTATTTTATGTGCTGTGCTTGGTTCCTGGTGCTTCCCAACCTGCTCTGCCTAGTGTGAGTGTGTAGTGTGATATCTCCTCTGCGGGAAAACTATCCTGAATCAAACCCTCAAAAGTGCAGAACAGCTATTTGTGCTTCAGTGCCTGGTATTAGCTTTGGGTTTCCAGTGCTGCTGTCAGCACTGGGCTGGGAAGATGATCTCTACTGAGCAAGCAGGTGGTGTATGTGCCAAAACTGCGTATGGCTCTGGAGAGAAGGGTGACTCAAAGAAGGCAGCAGCAAACAAAAGCACTGAAGAGACGGCATGTAGCGCTCTAAAGCTCCAACGTCAAGCCTTTACCATGGTGGATGAGCTTTCCTCCAGAGCAGAGGCTCTGGGCAGTGTGTAGCAAGTGGTGCACTTGGTTCAGGAAGGACGTTGGAGCACTCCCAGAGGAGGGGCACAAAAATGATCAGAGGGATGGAAGACTTCTGTGAGGACAGGCTGAAAGAATTGGGGCTGTTCAGCCTGGAGAAGAGAAGGTTCTGGGGAGACCTTACTTTGGCCTTTTAATACATAAAGGGGGCTTGCAAGAAAGATAGGGATAGACATTTTAGTAGGATATGTAGCAATAGGGCAAAGGGTTACAATTTTAAACTGATATGGTAGAAAAAGACTAGTTACAAGGAAGAAGCTTTTTTATGATGAGAGTGGTAAAACATTGGAACAGGTTTCCCAGAGAGGTGGTGGATGCCCCGTCCTGAGAAATGTTCAAGGTCAGCTTGTATGAGGGTCTGAGCAGCATGATCTAGTTGAAGACGTCCCTGCTCATTGTGTGGGTGTTGGATTAGATGACCTTTAAAGGTCCCTTTCAACTAAAGGTCCCATTCAAACTATTCTATGACTTATTTTGGCTGCAGGCATGAGAAACCTTCTGCTGTTCTGGTGAGGGGGCTTGGAGGGGATTTGTTCCAGCTGGGGGTGACAACTGTTGGGCATTCCCAGTGTCTTATCAACTTCATGCCTTAGGCACAAGGCTAGGATTAGGATTTGCTTTGTTCTAAAAGCTACTCTTAGAAGTGCACTGCCCTCAAAAAAGGTGAACACCCCATTCTTTTGTTACATACCTGCTCTCCTTCCCAGCTTTGTGGATATTCTAGATTCTTCTTGGACAGAAAGCCAAAATGCCCGTTGGAGGGGTGCTTACTTGCTTTCGTGCAATGTTAGTCTAGCTCTGTTTGTGTAGGACTAGGTAACTGCTTATGGGGTTTTTGTGCCTTTTTTTTTTTTTTTGATCTGCTGAAGGGTGAACATGTATCTGTGGTGGTATTTATTACAGAATGATTTAATCTGCTCCTCTTTAATGTGGTCCTGTGGACAGCCTGTACTACAAGCTGAGCTATGGTCTAGCAGCGCTGGTAAACCAGATTTATAAGGTTGACCTGCTTCAGGCCTGTGTTGGGAATGCTGAAGAGGCAGAGCAGTGAACTTCCTGACTACTGATCAGCTCCTGGAGTGTTTTGCTTGTCCTGTGGACTCCTGCACCCCAGAAAAATGCGACTTCCCACATGAGTCAGAGAATGAGCTTGCCTAGGATTTACTGCACACTGCCAGATACTACAGAAGCAGGCATGGGGTTTCTTAGAGTGGAAAGCTTAAGTACAATATAAATGCATAAGGAAGATTTTCCTTTTGTTCCTAAAGTTAGAGGCTGCTTCATGCCCTATAACATAAATATTTGTTCTCTTACAGTTGTCTGTGCTCTTAAAATTGCTCTTCCTACTGTCTCAGTATTGCATCTGACTTGAAACCTGCTGTACTGTGGGTTTTGGAGACCTTGTAACTTCCATTTGGTAACTTCCGTTACATGTAACTGTATTGGATGTCTATGTGCTTGACTAGTGAGGTAGAGAGATGCCAAGAGACCGCAAAAGGAAATCAACTGGTAATTTGCCTTCCTTCTCATGCTTGGATTTAAGCCTCCTTTAGAGCTTTGTGTGCTCAGGAGAAATTCCGCAACAAGCAAGATTTGTCTTCCTGCTTGCCACATAATGAAGCAAAAGCAAAGGGATGCTCAGGCTTGCTTTTTTTAAATGCCAGTGGAAAGGCCAGAGCTAAAAACCCAGGGACACTGGGTGAAGTACTACCTGAGAAACTTGTGTGGGTTTTTTATGAGCTAGAAGGAAATGAAGCTAGAAGTCAGGAGGCTTCCAAAGGGTTAAGTTTCCCTGCTGCTGGTTGAGTGCCCATGGGGGGATGTTTGGTCACCCACACTTGGACCCCAACTGTTCCCCTGACTTTGGTCCACCTGCAGTTAGCCCCAAATCAGGATTAGTGGGGGGAGTATCAGCATGCAAGAGTCATTTATCAAGTGATGGAAAACTCATTTGTGTGATGGAGTCCCTTGGCTGCACCAGCTGTCGTGTGTGGAGCAGATGGAGAGCTTCAGGAACTCAACACCGCTGCAGATGGTCCCAAACAGAGCTGTGGCTGCCGGGGGCTCTAGGAACATACTCTCTGCTTTAGTGACTTTCTTGGGCTTGGGAGAAAACATGTTAATCTCCTCTTTTTTGGGGGTGGGAGGTGGCTCAGCAGGAGTACAGCCATGACCTCTGCTGGGCATGCAGCACTCAGCCTCTGCTCTACTATGAACATGGACATTCCCAGAATGGTGGACTTCTTGCTAGACAAGATACAGCCCAGCATATGGCTCATGACAGGTCAAATGGTATCCATAACCTTGTGCTCTTTTTCTTGCAGCTGAACTTGGTCCTGGCTCCATGCAACTCTCAATGCCACTGTTTCCTCTGCTCCATGGAAGATAATTGAAGGATGTTTCTCTTCTGACTGATGTCAGTTTGCTTTGGTACAGCCTGACTTCTCTTGGGTTGTGAGCAATACCCCACGCTGCCTCCAGATGGATGAAAGGAACTATATCAGCTGGCAAACCCCATCCCTGTTTTAACCTTCTATGTGACTCTTTTGACTTTTTTTTTTCTTTATCTATTCTGTTATGGAGATGGGAGGCTGTGGCTCTGTTCCCTCTCTTCTTGAGTGTTAGAAGAGAGGCATATGCTGCCCTGCTGAGCAGGCAGGGCTTTTGCTATGTGGTGGTTAATTTCTCCTTTTGTGGCCTGTGGTGGCAGAGAGGGAGCTGAACAGTAACCTGATAAAGAATTAGTGTTTTAAAGGAGGTTAACAGGCAGATTCTGAGTGTGAAAAGAGTACAAGGACCACTTGTCACCCTGTTGGTGCCAGCTGTGGGTAGTCTTCCCCTGTTTACAATGCAGCCTCTGTCTCTCCACAGCATCTGCTTTCAGGGACTATCATCTATTGGTCTATGCCCATCAAATCACTTTCAACTTAGTCCTGTTTTTTTTTTAGTTCCCAGATTATCCTTTAATCACAGTTACATACCCATGCCAAAATGTTCCTGCTGCTTTTCTGTCTCAACAGTGGAAATAGCAGCTTTGTTTCAAATAGCTGTTGCTTTCCTCTACTTACCTAAAATGGGTTGGAAGTCTCCTTTCCCAGGCATGAGGAGTTCTGATCACTGGTATTATCTTCCTTCCCTGGGAAAGCGATTTTCTAATTCTCTAACCTGTGGGCTCCTGTGCCAGTGACTGCAAGACTTGTGAAAGTCAGAGGTGGTACTGGTGGGCACATTGATAACCTTGCCTGCTGTGTTCCTGGAGCTGAACAGGATATCTGGGAAATGGCTGCTGCTCTTGTGCTGGAAGCTGCCTTGGTGAAAGGGCATCCTAGTGAATTGTTTGGGCGGGCCAAAGCTTGCTGTGAACTTGAGGAAACAGCATCCCTAAAGAATGGCACTCCTGGCCTTGAGCCTGAGGTCTGCAAATCAGCTCTTAGGGCTGTTACTGAACTCTCCCACTTCATACTTCATGGTGTTAACATGTTAACATGCCCTCTTTAAAGTCTTATTACTACTCTCTTCCCATGTCAACATAATTTTGCAAATTGTTTCTACTCTCCTGGAGGGAGGACAGCTTGCCTCTCCTTCATCAGTGTGCTTTCTGCTTAAATTTTCTGCCTCCTGGATTTTCCTTTTTTTTTTTTGTAAGCATTTAATAAAATTTGGAGATGATGTTCTAATGATGGCAACTCTGACAATTTTTTTCATGTAGGAGTTTCTGCAGCAAAGCTGTTTTCCAAGACCTTGCAACTCACTTCTTTAAGGTGGAGGAGAAGGAACATCAGGCTGAGTGACAAGAAGAGAAGCTTGACATATGCAGGAAAGGGGCTTTCTGTGTTCCTGCCCCACTTAGATACTGATTATTTTGCTGCATTTTTCGTTGGGGTAATTGATTGTAAAACGGGAAGGAGTGGTGTTTGGGTGAGAGATGGAGCAGTGTGCAAAGACTTCCCAGGGAGTGATCAGCTAGGAGAAGCACAGACCTTACTCCCCAGGTAGTAGACCTGAGCAACATCACAGGCTTTAACCAAAATCACTAGTGATTCCTCTCTACTCTGCTTATCCAGCTTGGATAAGGTCAGTATATTTGTCTGTGTTGTAAACTAGCGCTCTGAGCTGATGAGGCTATATGGAACCATCTAATGAAAAACTTTTTAAAGGAGGTGACCTTCCAAATAATAACATTGCTATGGTGTAGGGACAGCAAAGAGTTTCTGTTATCTTTACCTATGCTTTCCTAAAGTCTTAGGAAGAATACAGTCCTCAGATGCCACTTCCTGCTCTTATCTTTCTGCTTACTGGTACCCTTGTAGTCTCCATCCTCTGCTTCAGCTTCTGGAAGTAGGAATTCAAGGAGTCTATGTTCGTCAGAGCACTGAGGAGCATGGGCACCATCTGTCTCTATCTTCTTCCCTTCAGCTCCTCCTGTGCCATGCTGGGATTTTCTGGTGAGGTTAGAGCAGTAGCAGTGTGGGAAGATGTCCTGGCTTGAAGTGACAACAGCACTACTTTGCCTCTGCATGTTGCAAACTGGTTGCAGTGTTTCAATTCTGTTCTATAGCTGGCTGGAGGAAGAGATGTCCAGAAACTTCTCCAGTTACTATTCCTGTACCTTGGCAGTTTGGAGAGTAGAGACAAGGCCCCAGAAGCTGCTTGTGTGAAATCCCTTCTCTAAAGAGGGCTAATCTGTGGAGTGTGTCTTTTCCACTTGAAGCCCACATGGACCTAGATATGGTTTTAATAACTGCTGTAATTCAGATTCTGGTCACAGCAGAGAGGCGAGTAGGTTGTGGGAGACCAGAGCTCTCTAGTGGTGGTTGGGAACCTGGGAAAGACCTGACTTAGAACAGATGTGTGTAGCTCTCTGAGGTACCTATATCTGCCAGGGGAAATGTGCAGAACACTGTGTGGTGTGGTTATAGTGTAATTATTGCAAGGCCAGTCTGCTTCCAGCTCCTCTGCACGTCTCTGGGACCTCTGCCCTCCTAGGAAGAACTTCTAGGGCCTCACTCAGCTCATGAGTCAAGGAGAGCAGTTACCAGTTAGGCCTCACTCAGACGCTGACCACTCCATATTTTTCCTCTGTTCATTTTTCAGAACACTGTTTTTTTGCAGAAGAGGCATGTCAGAGGCTTTTGTTATGAGACTTTTGCTGAGTCTTCTCCTGGGACATTTCGAGCATAAGGACAAACTGAGGCACTGAGGAAGTCTTTCTTGGTGGATTAGGTTTACCATCAAAGCCTGATGGAGAACAGTGTCCTTTCCTAGTCCTTGTGTCTGGTGGCTGCCTGAATGACCAACCCCTTTGTAGGCTGGCAGTGTCTGAAGACAGGGGATGGAATTTGTATGTGGGCTGTTGGTGCTATGACCTTGAGGCACCCATCCAGGTGTTGCTTCACTACCGTTTCTTCTTTCTGCATCTTGTCTAGATTATGCAGAAAGGGAACATCCTTTTGTACAGCATCTCCTCTGAAACAAATGTGTGTGGGGCTACGGAAGTACTGAAATGCTTGTCTTTCTGTGGCAGGCTTCAGGTGTGCTTTTTCTCCCAGCAGGCTTTAACAGTTGATGCCACATTGATGCCAATTCCACAAGATGGAATTGAAAAACATCGCTGACCATTGGAGTGCCTGTTTTCTGCAGGCTATGAACCAGCATTATTTAAATATGGGGGAAGCTTACCTAATGAAAAACTGAAGTCTGTTTTGAATATAATGTCTTTACGTGGCACTTGTTCTGCCTTGAGACTAGGGGCTGAATTTCATCTAGTGTTCTTTCCAGGTATAAAATAATTATAGGCTCATTTTTATGTCTGTCATAATGTATATGTGACCACTAATTAACAGATCTCTACTCAACCCTTGCAGCTTTGCACTGGGCCTCCCGTGAGGCAATGGGCATGAGTGTAGAGTTTCCAAATCACTTTGTTCCTTGAAATGTGTCTGTAGATTCTGCTCTTTGAAGGAAAGGTCAGCCTCGAAGACACCTGAGCCTGAATGTCAGAGCTTTGCCTCCTGCCACCACCACCTTCGGGAAGGAAAATAAACAAGCTCAAAGAGCAGGGCAGCTATAAATAAGGAGGTGGCAGCTGATATGCTGCTGAACAAGGTTCTGAGGGTGGTCTGGTGGTAACTCTTGGCAGCTCAACACACTTTCCTTGATGCTGCATTATGTACATATGCCTTTGCAGAGAGACTGTGAGTGGTTGCTGTGAACACCTTGACTGGTCTACTGCCTCACTTGCTTCCTCCTGGCACACCCCAAAACAGCAGCTTCAGCCACTGGCCCTGGCTCACATCCTGTTGCTTAGTCTTTAATCTCCCTGTCAGACTTTCTCATCCATTTGGGTGTAAATAGTCTGAGGATGAGACCATGAGGCCATGCCTTGAATGCTCAAGCCTGATCCCTCATCTTTGGAGAGACATCTAATCTACAACTAGTGTCCAAGCATAACCTCCTGAATTCCACGGGAACTGAGCCTTAGGTGTCTAAAGTATATGCAGCAAGTACATTTATCAAAGCAAACAAGTGATGGAGAAACAGTCCATCACAACAATCAGAAAACAATATTAACTGATGAAAAAAGAAATTCACCACTTACTGATGTGTAATTTGTTTCCATCTGAAATCACTTGCATGTTGGGGGCATTATGTTACTTGATCTGGTTTACAAAGTTAACAGGTGCTTGTTCCTTCGAGGTCATGTCAGGTGCTGTTTTCTTGTGGCTTTTAGAGCCCTGTAGGCAAGTTCAAAACACCAGATGGAAGAGAGTGTTTACAATAGCCAGTAAGTACAAACAGTTTCTAAAAAATAAATAAAGCAACTTTTTAAAAGCATGAAAAGTTCCATCACCTAAAATTAGCGTGAAGAAGGGCTATCAAGTAACACCATTGCATGCTCCCAACTCTGGCCCTGCAAAGTTCAGCATCTGAAGTACTGGAGAGGTGAAGGGCAGATGATGGTGATGTTGCCAGGACAGCTATTCTAGCGGAGTAGCTCCAGGCACTGAAACCAGTTGGAGGCTTTTCAAATTGGCTGGCCAGATTTATTCTTTTGTAAAAGTCAGGGTTGCAAAATGTGCTTTGATTTTTTACCTTCTTGAGAAAGGAAGAGTGCAAATGCTGGTGCTCTCTGTTTATTCCTGGCAAGGGGACATGCTATATGCAGGGGGTGCAAGTGCAGAGAATGGTGCAGTGGGAACAGAGGGGGCTTGGAGTTGAGTATGGTGGATTTTGGCTTGGGGTTGAGGGAGTCTTATATGCAGTTTAACTGAAAGATCTGGACCAAGACTACTTAAGAGAGCTGGTAAGGATGTCACCGATGCCTGCCTTTGTCTTGGATAACCTGTGAGCTACTCAGATACCGTGCAGTTGTTTCCTACCTCTTGGACTCAGGGAATTTCATCCCTTTTTCCAGCCTGACTTCTAAGGTTGGGCTTTGCTTTTTCACAGCCTTTCAGGAACCTTTAGATGTGGATGGAGAGGCAGCTGGGAGGTTAAATGTGCTCACAGGAAGATGGGGGCATCTAAGAGCAATTTCCTGGTGGCTTACAAAGCAGCTTTACACCCAGCTTAAGGTTGGCCTGTTTCATCTGTTTTTTGAGATGCTGATGAGCTATGACACAAAGCCAGCTCTGAAGGTAAATTCTTGGTGCATCTCTAGTACCACCCTGCTTAGCCTTGTTGCTCACTGACCCCATGTGCTAATGTATCTCTAATCTGACTTGGAGTTACTCTGTCGTGTATCAAGTAGCAAAGCATGTCCTGTATCTGTGAGGGTTGTAGCCCATCTGATGAGATCAGTTCTTATAGAAGGGATGTATGTGCTGGTATTTCTGAGCTGGTGTTTGGGATGAGCTCTACATTTGCTTTCTTCTTCTCTGCCTCCCTGATGAGATTTTTGAGATCATGCCTGGCTCTAGTACCTGCTGCTCCTTAGTGCAGTGCAGACTTGAAGAAGGATTGGGGATAGTTGCTCGATTCTTCGTGCAAATACCCTAATGCAATAAATTCCTCTTTGACTAATGACTTCAACATCTCAAAATTGCCCTTGTCTTTTAAGAGAGCTAGTGACCTTGTGTGTCTCCAACACTGAAAACATTGCTGGAAAAAATCTAGTAGGAAACTTAGAAAAAAATCCCTTGTGAATAAGGCTGTATCAATGAATCTTAAAAATGCCCAAGGACACCTTGTACATTGCTCTGCTGCTGTCACAACTGAATGCATGTGTTTGCAGCATACATTGTATGAATGACACAAAGGGTTGGGTTATGTTTGCACATGCCAACGTAGGAGGTTTTCAAATCCTTTCCTGCTTCTTATGCAAAGAGTTTCTGCTCTTACAGGCTAAGAGACAATAAGACAGGAGCAGATTTTCCCAACTGAGTTTCACAGAAGGGATGACACTCTCAAGTCTTCCATAGAAGTATTGCTTGATTCTCCCCTACCAGGTGCAAGGAGGAGAACAGCAGTACCAGGAAGGTGGATGCAGGTAATTTGGTCATTAATAAGAGAGAGTTTGGGTTTTGCCCTTCATTCTCCTTTTGATGCCCCAAACCTTTAAGACGTCATGAAACCAGCATCAGGAGAAAGTGCTGACACCCTGAGGTTCCCCAGCCATCTTCCAAGATTCCCACAACTTGGCAACTATTTGCTCTTCCCTGTATCTGCGCAACTTCTGTAAGAAGTGCATGGCAAACACTGCATCGGGTCACTTCTGCAGAAAGGAGAGACAACCAAGGATAGAGATCCTAAGCCCAGATGCCATGGGGGTGACAGGGAGGAAAGATGGTCTTTGCTCAGCCCATTTGAATTGTTTCACATTCATCAGGATTCTGTTATCACCAGTAAAATGACAATGGTCTGCTGATTCTTAGAGCAGCTGATTATAAATTTTAGAGCTATTCTGATCTCTGCTTGACTGGCTGCATAAAACAGGTCATTGGATTTTACCTAGGAACAGAAAACAATTAATTATATATATATTCTGTCCTTTCTCTGAATATGCTTTCTTAGCCACTATCTGATCTGCCTTTTTATTGACAGCTACTTCAATTAACTTGGAAAGATTATTCAATGAACATAGGGCATCTACTATAACCTTGAACTGCTGATTGAACCCCACTGCAGCATCCCTTTCTCTGGAGTGGGATAAAGAGAAGAAAGGGTGTGTGGGAACTGATAAGAAAATCTACTTTTTCTTCTCAAGTAGCTTTTGTGATTCCCCTTTCCTGCATGCCCTGAATCATGGTAAAATGTTTATAACTGATGTCACAAAACAGAAAAACACATCCCCACCCTTTTCCAGTCAGCTTAATCAACACATTTTTTTGGATTCCTTCAATTATTTCAAGGCTGATGTCTGTATAAGTGGACAAACATGCCAAAATCAGAATATCTGTATTGTGCAAAAAAAGTAAAAACTGTTGTTTTTAAGGCATTAAAATATAACTTTGTAGAGGAGGGGGGAATAAAAGAAACATTCACACTGTGAGTGATGAAACAATTCGAGTAAACACATTTTCCTTGTAAATAAATTAACTTCAGCTAAAATTCTTTTCAAATGACAGAAGTTGCCAGTGAAAGTTCCTCTGTCACTCTACAATGAAGGTGTAAGTGTGGAGTCATGGGCAGGTTTGGCTGAGGAAGGACCTCAGGAGGTCCTCTTGCCTGACTCATGGGCCAAAGCAAGGTTTGCTTTGGAATTACATCTGTTTGTTCAGTGCTGGGCAGTAGATGGTAGATAGAGACAGGTATTGCTTTATTTCAGAAATTGAATCTCTCCTAGGTTGTGAAAGAGTACCTATTTTATGGGAAGAATGTAGCTGATTTTATTTACAAACTAGTTTTTAATGAACATGGGTAGGATTTCAGACTTCCAGGGCTGTAGAAGTTTTCAGATGAACTTTTTTCAGCTCACTGACAGCATTCTCCAGCCCCAGGAGCTAATGATCCATGAAAATGCTGCCCGCTGACTGGTGTCCAATGAGCACAGCAAAAGGGTATTTAAAACCAAAAACACAAGTGTTTTACCAAAGTGCCCATCTTTGTGCAGTTTGTAAAATTATCGGGGCTAATCTGTGTGTGTTGTATTTAAAGGCATCTCCCTTGAGTTCACTGGCTGGTGCAACAGGTCAACCACTAGCAGAAAAGATGAGAAGGTCTGATTATAGCTGCCCTAAAAGTGGCCCTGCAATGCAATAAATTCCTGTGGATCATCTCAAATAACCAGTCTGGGTGTTCTGCCTGTGGAGAAGAAATGCAACATTGGGCTAGTTTACTCAGTGGATATTTGTCTACATCTCTGCCCTAGCCTCTAGTTCCTGTTCAAGGAGGAACACTGGTTTGCTGTATCCTCTTGCAGGTGGAGATGCTGTTACTTGTAAAGCATGCCAGGCTCTGGCTTGAGATTAGCAAGCAGATGGACTTTTTGTGGTTTGGGACCCTGGTTTGTGTCCGTGACCTGCATGTGTGTTCTTCGGCCTTGGTGCCGTCTCCTGGGAGCTGGAAAGGGGCTTCTCCAATGAGCGGTGCTTGCTGCACACCCGCTCAACAAAATAAAATAACCTTCAGTAGCCATACAGTCACATCTGGGATCATCTCTCACTCATCTGGTCCATGTGATCCGTAAGGAGCGTGAGGTAGGTAGTTGGTGGTGGTTTGCTTACTCTCTAGGATGTGGCTGCCCTGCAGCAGTCCCAGTAACCTTGCTGCTGACACAGGGGGAAGAGATGATATCAATACAGCACAAAATACATACCCTAGAGTAGGAGAATCTACAGTAAAGAGAGACAAATATGATGATGAAAATGTCACAGGTTGTGAATGAAACTCGTGTGTTGTGGTATCAAGAGGAGGGAGGACTTGACATAAGGAGTGTGTAAAAAGCATAAGGTATGCAACTAAGGCACGAAACAAATGTTGGAGAGGATACTACATAGTTACATGCTTAAGTGAATAGAGAGACCCACAAAGGGAAGAGTGGACAAACATAAACTGAACTGTGGAGAATGAGCTGTGGTTGTGAACCAGGTGACAGCAGAGCAAACAGAAGATGTGTGCACCAGAAAAGCCTTCTTTCCAGAAGAATGGAGAAGTCCTGTGGGAAGATGGAACCAGATCATGCTGGGACAGGAAATGATGAGGTATGACATGGACATGAGTGGTCTTGACAGAGGCAGCCCATAGGAGGCATAGATGTCCTTTGGGACAACACTAAGCAGAAGGGAAATGCTTGTATTTGGTGATGGGGAAGACAGAGCATGGATGTGATGCACGATGTAAAGATGGATGTGCCTTGGAGAGGTTGCCTGACGTGTCCAGGTGAGGAACTGAGCTGAGCACAGGAACTAAAAGTATACTGTAGGCTGCAAGGTTTGCACCTCATCTAGTATTTGAAAATAGAGCAGTGGCAAAGAGGAGAGCCTGGTTCCCTGTCTCTCCCACAGCTTGTATCAACGCCATGTGTGTCAAGATGTTTAGAGCAGAATTTGATTGATGTGGAGCACTCCCCTGCCAGTGTACACAAGCAGTCCTGCTCTGGTGGAGACTGTGCAACCCTGCAAGATGCTCATGCTGCTTCTGCCAAATGCCTGGCAGCAGATGGTCCTGATGGATGCAGAGGAGCATTCAGGACCACATCTGAGAACCACCCTGGTGTAAACTTCATGAACACTTGCACATAGTACGTATATGCTTTCTTTTTAACTGATTGATCCAGTCCTTGGCTTGACAGGTCCGAGTCACAATGCCCCATCAGCAGCGGGGACAGTCTGTGACTGGCAGGCAGGCAAAGGAAGCTTGTGACAGCCATTGCCAAACTGGATCCATCACAAAAATAAAAGGAGAAATAGCTAGAAGACTCTCCCCCTGTATATCCTTGCTCTGCTGCTAGTTTGGGCAAATTCTTGAAGATGTGCCTAGCTGGTGGAGCACCTGAGGAAAATGAGCCAGGGGAAGATACCAAAAACGCTTGATGGTGCCGAAAATACAGTGTGAAAGCTGTGTTAGTGCTTTCAGCAGAGCTAGGGAGGGGAGGGGAGTGGAGGTGATGATACGAGGTCTGGCTGTGTGTTCCCACACAGATGCTGCTCTCCTCGGCAGCACGGGGTGCCCCCCTCCCCATCTCCCTCTCCCGGCAAACTCTCATATGAAGCCAGGGTGCCGAGGATGGATATACTGTCCCACCCCCACCCAACAAGTAACAAAAGCATTGGCTGGAGCTGGGTTGCAGGAGAGAGGCAAGGGAATAATCTGCCGGACAGTTGGAGAATGCAAGCTGCAGAGAAGATTTTAGCTCGTGCATGTTACCTGGTGAATGGAAGGCTGAAGCTCTGTGCTCCCTCTCCACAGCTTTAAAAGCTTGTTTCTACATCCTCAGTTGCGGACCCTTTCTTGTAAGCAGCAGGGAAAGAGTGGGCAGGAATCAATCTGTGACCTGGGCCAAAAATATCGCCTGCCCTGCAGCTTCTAAAGTTTTTCTCTGCTCCTAGAGGCTGGGAGGAAGGGGGTGCTGAAGCTGCCAGGCACACCGGAGGGCACACACTGCTTTGCCGGGGAGCCCTGCCAAGGGAAGAGTGGCGGGAGGGAGGGGATGGGAAGCTGAAGTCTGAGAGACTTAATGGAATAGAAACAGTGAACTAGACCGTGGTGTGAGGCGCTGCAATCCTCTGCTGAAATAGCCGTGCAACTGTGGAGAGAGCTCACTGGAGAGGCAGCAAAACCACTCCAGGCACCTAGAGGATGCTAGGTGGGGTCCAGCACCTGGGGTTTGCTCTCCCTACGAAACCCTTACTTAAATAATAGTTTCAAATGATGCTAAGAGAGGTTCTGAGTGTGGTGTGAGTCAAACAAGCTCATTTGCTGCATTCCTGCTCTCTTGCTTTTTGTTCCAGGTCTCCTCAAGCCCTGGTGTGTGGCAGAGCCCTGGCAGTCTTAGTGAGAGGTGGGTGTGTGCTGTGCAGCACTCACACACAAACACACACACAGAGCACATGTGCTACGTGCCTCTGACTTCTCACATGCCTGTGACTGCTGGTTTCAAAGAGCGTTGGAAGCTAAAGGTCCATAAACCTGCCACAGGCTCTCACCCTGTGGTGCAGCTGAAACCGTTTGCATGTAGGAAGAGCCCCTGCCTGGATAGGAGAGTGGAGATTGCTGCTGGGTGTTGAAGTTGCAAGAGCCAGGGTGCCATGACCAGGTTTTAGGCAGTGACCATGCACCACAGAGCTATGGGGTCCCACACTTTGTTTCCGAGGTGCCTTTGCCTCAGATACCCCTCTCTGAGCTCCGCCTGCCTGGTGGGTTGTAAATATAGAAACATAAGCCCTGGAATTTTTTTCTCCAAACATGTCCCTTCTAACTTAACATCATCTGTGCAATTGCTCCAGCTGCTCCTATACATGGCATGACCTTTTTTTTTCCCCTTCCCTTGCTTCCCCCTCCCCGCCCCATCCCTGCTCCCTTCCCTTCCCTGCCCAGCCCAGAGGATCTAGGGCCAATCGGCTTTTCCAGGCGATCAAATGTCACTATAAGTTGAGAACTGCATCACCTTGGGACGCTTGCAGATCCCAGCCTGCCTGTCCCCTTCAACAGGGAGCTTGGTGCTTCTCGCCACTCCTCCAGGTAAGTGAGATCCCTGCAAGGAATGCTTCCTGGGGGGTAACACTGCAGAGAGGCTGAACCTTGGTTCAAATGGAGAAGAATCAGGGAGAGTTGGGGTCCTGAGGATCTGGAATCTGGCACAGGATCCTAAGAAAAAGACACTTTTCATTCCTGGGTTTGGTTGGGCATCACACAAGTCTGATGTCACCCACAGAGGTTTGGGTGCTCTGATCTCTCAAGGATTAGTAGTGGGAGAATAGGCCCTTCCAAAACCAAGATGTGGGGCTGGAAATTGTCATCTCTTAGGGCACTTGAAAATTCCTTTCAGCAGCAGGAGGAAAGTGCTGACCTTCCCTCTACTGTTATCCAGGAAAAGGGGTGGCCAAGGCAGTAGGTATGAGGGGCAGGACTGCTGGGGAGCTGCTGGCAGGTGAGGTGGGGTGTGGGGCTACAGGGAGAGCTGAGAAACATAAATACGGTCATGGAAAATCGTCCCCTCCCACAGAAAAGAAGAAAATTGTGAGTTGGAGTCACCCACACCAGGTGGTCGTATGATTGAAGTGAAGGGGTTTGAAGCCATGCATACAGGGAGTATCCCATCACCATTCTGAACTGAACCCCCTCCTCCTGCCCCTCCATGCACACAGGGAATTTATCACAAATGTCTTCTTTTCTGTGGGAGGGGGATGTTTTCCATGACTGAGGAAAGGGAGGATATAAGCTAAGCGTGGTCATTGGCTTTTTGTCCTCTATCTCAGGCTTGTTGTTCCTAGAAAACCCCATGCAGAGGTCAGACAGATCATACCACCTTGAAGACAAGGATAAGGGGTATATTTTGGGACAGGGAATAGGGAGTTTGCTATGTGTCAGTGAACCCTGCAGCAGTGCTTGGGTCCTGCTACCCTGTTTCAGCATCAGTGCTGTGGGAGATGCTTTTTTAAATATATATATGCTGCTTCTGCTGAGCAGTTCGGAAACAAAGTGAGGAGGCAGAGGGATGGAAGAAATATATATTAAAAAAAGTATATGTATATACATTTTATACATACAGTTACCTCTTGCTACTTTGTAGTTAACCTTTTGTGACTTCGATACATTGCTGGGTTTTTTCCCCTGGCTTTACTGTACTTACTACTACTTCACAGATTTTGCTTATCGTGGCATCCCTGCAATACTTGAGGGATTACTCTAGTAATATATGAATATATTTATATATTTGCTAGATATATTATATGTAATACCTGTATTTTTTAATATAGGTATGTATGTCTATTAAAAAATTCCATTCAGCGGGTTTGCAGTGGCGCTTGGTAGAAAAGCATGGCCATGTGGTTCTTTGTGGATCCTATCCTTAGTCCTCTCCTGGTAGCTGTCCCTGACAGGTCCCATTGCCTGTGCATGGCCTCTTTTGTCCTCTCCCCTTTCCATATGGCCCTTGCTACCTTGCCTACCTTGTATGGCCTGGCTTGGGAGGGGATGATTGATGGGTGGGTTATTTCTAGGGATGGCCTGGAGGTACAAGGCAGCCCATTCCCCCTCCCGGGTGCATTCTCAGCTGCTAAGAGGCTTCTTGGGGTGTGCTGACTCTGCTCTTTCAGCCAAGGCCAGGAGCATCTGGGGCCAAAAAGGACATGGAATTCCTGCCCACCTGAGGCTCATGAAGATTGATGTATTTGTCCTTCCAGCTGTGACCTGCTTGGCTTGAATAAAATGCAGAAAATAACCTTTAAGAGGTGGGAGCCAGCAGAAGTTTTCTGTCTGGTGAAACTTTCCCATGTGTTCTGATTTCTTTCCAAAGGGTGAGCAGTATTAACTAATTGATTTTATTACATCCCTAGAACTGAGTCAAGACCAAAATCCATTTTTCTGCCACTGTACAAACAAAGCCCAATTATTGCTTTAAGGTGCTAACAGACTTAATCTTGGGCTACATTTGCTCTGTGTAAAGTAATTTCCACTGAAGGGTAATCCCGAGCCAGCTGGAGACTTTCCATTGCCTTCAGCATACTTAATCCTAACTGCAAAAAATACTGCTCTTAACAGATTGCTTGCTTTATTGCCTTTTGGATGTAAATATAGTTCAATTTTGTTGGCTGCTCTGATGACAGAGCTATGTGGATAGTGCGGAGCATCAAAGAGCCTTTCTTGTCTCTGGTGGCTGTAGCTATGACAGTCTGCATTTAGCCTCTGGCTTTAAAGGACCAGATGGCTTTTGAATGCCATGAAGTGGACAGACACCTTGTTCTTCTTGAAGTGAGACTTATACAGCTTTCCAGCCATGGTAGTGCCAGCCAGCTACTGCCTTAAATGCCAACTGCTTCTGACAGAGCAACTGAACTTGGTTGAATGTTTGGCCCTTGCAAGGCTGAAATCTGCAATCTTCCCCTGGATTTTTTTGTACCTCTTGCCCTAGCCTGTGGGATTCCTGGGTCTGGCTCATCTTGGCACAGTCTGCCAATGCTCTTGTTATTAATAATTCATTTTATTCATGACCAAGAAACCCCCTCAGGGCTGGGGTCTTATGGTGTCAGGGATGCTGGCATTCTTGTTGTGCTTTTATAGGACACGGACAGATGCCATGCAAAATCCTATTCACATTTGCAGCGCTTGGGATTAACAAATATGGAAGGGTGTAGGGGAACAGCCAATGTGACAACCCTCAGCAAGATGTCCTTAGAGCTAAATTGGAGACTAGATGAGCTCATTCCAATAACTGCTAATGGAAAGCCTGATTGCAAGGACTCCCGTTGACTTCAATTGCCTTGGAAAGAACAGCATGCACTGCACTACGTGCCTCCCTTACACTGAACAGACGCTCACTCTCTGTATGCATACCCAGGGTTCTTGAGCTGATTTCTTCACCACTGAGCAGTATTACTCTTCTTCTCCTCACTGGAATGAGAGAGAAGAAGAGTTTAGCCCAAAGCCCTTTAAAAGTCCTCTTTTTTTCCCCTCCACATTGGAAAGAAAGAAATCTGCATTTATAAATTCAAGGCAGAATCCATGGGAGGATTGGCCATTGCCCTGAGACTTTACAGATCATGTATTTTGGAAGAAGCCAACAGCTGGGCATTAGGCAGGTTCCCTTCACAGGGTTTTGCCTGAAGAAGCTCTGCTGTCCTGTTGCGTAAACCTACATACTGTCAAGCATTATTTCTAATAGCTTGAATAATTTTTGGAGGCTGAAATGAGACTGCTAACATGCTAGTCACTGTGCAGATAGTAAGTGGAAGTCTTTATCCTGATTATTTGTTGATCTCTATAAAAAGGACCAGGGGAGAGACACTAGCAGTGTTGTAGCATTCAAGTAATTAACAGAAGAAGCAGCATGAATTGGTGTAACAGGAAAGCCTTTTTCAGAACTGAAATTTCTCCCAAACACAAAATCTCCCCCAGATTCCTCCTGCCTGCTGAGACTAGGGTCCTCAAAGTACACCTTGGGATGGCTGTTGCGCTTGAGGAATGGGCAAGCCACCAAGGTAAAAACAGCCTGTGACCAAAAGATCACTGAGTCCAAATCTCGTATGTTCTAGCAGTATATTACTCTCCTATCCAGCTTCTCAGATCAGGTCATAACACAGCCACAGCTAGCAGTACTTCCAATGCAATGCTAAACTTTAGAAAGAAGATAAATGAGAAACTAGAAGAAAAAATGGTGGCTGTTTATCTCTCATAGGGGTTTTAAATCCTGTTGGTGTTAATGTATGGTGCCCAGGGTTATTGCTGGGGAATGGAGAGAATCCCTTATAGGGCAGGGTTGGAGCCTCTGGGATTACTGCCTTCCTCTGAAATAGAAAGCTGTTGAGCTGCAGTTGTTCCTTTTGAACCGAAGTCAGCCCACCTGCTCCTTCAAGACATCTCTCATATATCAGCTGAATAATGAAGTCATGAAAGTTAGGCTTTGGGTCAGCAAAGAGAAGCCTGGCTTTCTAATTTAAGATCCCCGTGGGTTTGGAGGAAGTTTTGGGGAGCCCTTCCTCACCTCCTCCTCAGGCCTCAGGGCGGCTGATACTTTTAGAAAAACCATAGTGTTGCATTACATAGAAATAGTTATACCTGTGTAAACTGCCTAAGCAGGAATGTGGCTCGTTTTCCTCTTAAACTATTCAACACATTATTGTTCACTCACTCATCAGCTGCATAAACCAGATACACTTTTGGGTGCTGAGAAATAAGGCATCTAGGCATATCGGTATTTTCAGTCATTATTTTAGCTCTGACTAATGCTTTGGAGCTGGCGCCTTCTCACTTGTGGTAGTATAAAATCAAGAAAAATTTTTCTGATCTTGCTGGAGTGATGGAAATATCAGATGGGTGCAAGATAACACCGTGGCCTGTGCCTGTCTCCCTGAGCACTGGAGATGCTGTAGCTTGAAGTCAGGTCCAGGTTTCCCACACTGAGTCTGCTTGTGAGAAGCAGCTGAGTTGATGGGATGTATCTGTCCAGATGATCTTTTTCTCCACTCCTCTCCTTGTCCTCTGACCTGGCTGGCAAAGGTCTGTGCTTCTCTCAAAATGTCAGTGTTGGTGGGGGATTGGTTGCTGTGTGGGAAAGCACATGCCTGGCTTTTTTGGTCCTAAGGTGTCAACCCATCTGTTTCTGCCTTGGAGTTTTTCAGGAGGTGCTGTCACTAATAATACCTTTTTTCTTCTTCTCTTCCTCTTTTGTCTAGAAACTCATTGCCAACATGTCTGATACTGAGGAAGTGTAAGTAGAAAGTTGTGTGTGTATTCGTCTGCTCACCTTGGCTCCACACAGAAGAGCGAAGGCATCCCAGCAGGGTAGAGAGGCTGGATGCTGCTGTGTGCACAGCCTGAAGCCCCCGCGAGGCAGTGGGAAGGAGGCATCTTGACTCTGAGTGTCGAAGACCCATCAAAGATCACCTGGCTCTCTCCTTGTCCAACACAGGACATCCCCCAAACACCTCTACTCAGCTCAGCCTGCCCTCAGTGGCTGTGGCACTACACCTGGAGGAGGGGGAATAAAATGGTGCAGTGTAGGAGCCCCTTTCTGCCTCAATTTAACAATCTAGAGTAATATGACCAAACTCAGTGGAGTCATTTGACATTAATGCACCAGTAGATACATAGGGGTGATTTAGAGCAGTCATGGGATCAGAAAAATCATGGACAGATCTGCAGTGGTTACTTGGCCCTCTCCTCCACTAGGAGGTTAGTTCAGCTCAACAAGTATAATTTTGTCCAGCTCTTACCTTTTTTTTCCTAAAGGTAAAATTTTGCACCTTTTCCAGACAATCTCTAACTAAAATGACTTTGCTTTAGGGTCTGGCCCGAGGGCTGGTCTGAGGCTTTGGTTTCATGTGAGGGGATGGTAGAGCAGGAGAAGCTGGCAAGTGTGAGCAAGGAACGGGAACAGACCATGAGACTGGTGTAGCTAAAGCCATGGGATAAACATTAAGCATCCTCTGTTTTATGCCAAATTTTTATTAGACAGCCCTAGGGTTCAGGGAACCTGTAGCAAATCTGGGTTGGCACAGACCGTCAGGTGCAGGCTGGCTTGCCTGGCACACCAGGACTGAGATCCACCTTTATCAGCCCCTCTCAGCACTCGTGTGTGGGTATCATGCTAGAGCCCTGGGGTGGAGGACTGTTCCTGGATATGGGTGTACCCACATTCAGAATCAGGAACACTATTTAAAACAAAACCCAAACCTAGCCAGTTTACTACTCTTGAAATATTTCCTGGAAGAGCAGAGGGAATTAATAGACTTCAACAATGCTACATTGTGTTGCTTCAGTGTATGGTTTAAAGCTTGGCGGCAATATGGAGGGGGAGAAATATTTATCTATTTTCAATATCCTTTTTTCCTCTCTCACAGGGAACAAGGAGAGGGTAAGTCTTAAATCTGTCTATAATTGCTTCTGTGCAAGCCTGCAGCATTCGCTGGCTATGTCAACTGGTACAGTTAGAAAAATCTGTTTTTTCCTTGTTCTTCTGTCTGTCTGTCTGTCTGACACCATATTCTGGTGTTTTTACACTACCTATAGCAGTATGACCTTGTTCTTTCTGGGGGCAGCCTGTGGGGTTTCAGCCCCACATCAATTCCTGGTTTTCAGGGGACGCTGCTCGTTTTTGTAGGGGCGCTGCCATCTGCTGGTAATTTACTTTGAAGCGTGTGTATATATAATTGCAGTTTTAAAATACGTATAAATCCTCATAATATATACAAGCAATATAAATATAAGGTTTTATTATACTTGGAGGCCCTCTCTGTTACCTTTTCCCTTCTAACGCATATATAATCCTGAGTTCCCAATGCCTAAGAAAAAATTCAATACTGTGTCACTTTCTTCCCCTTTTTATAACTCCTCCTTTTTATTTTCAAAGTTTTTTTTATTTTCAGTGTTATTTTACTTGATGACTTGCAAGTGGCCTCTCAGAGACTATCTTGCCCAGCACCCTTGTGAGTGCAAAGGGCCCTGCCATGGGTAGTGTCATACCAATGTGTCAAAGCTGATCGTTGATTTGTCTGCTTCTTTTTCCCCTCTCCCATTTCAATGCAGAGGAGTATGAAGAAGAAGGTAACAAAAAAAGTGGAATGTAATTTATCTTTCTTTGAATCTTGGTCCTGCTTTTCCCTTGCCTATACTTCACCCTTCTCTTTGGTGCTTGCTGCTAAAGGTGATCTGAAACACTTGATCGGTAAACCAGTTGGAAACCAAAAAACCAGTCAAGTTGGGGCCATGACGCACAGAGCTTTCTTCAGCTACAGAGCTGTGGTGAAATGAAGTATTTGTATAAACCGTTGGGGATGGTGAAAAATTTGGGGACTAACTTGTCCATAAACTCAGAATGTCCTAGAGCATGGACTGAAGCAGAGCCTACACAACATGTCACTGGTGAAATACCACCATTCTTGTTTTGGCAGTGTCCACAGTTTGAGTTCAGATTTTGAAATTGAAAAGAAAAGCAGGTTGCCCAGCTCTTGGGGGACACCTGACAGGGCACTGCTGAGGATAGAAAAGGCAAGGCAGAGAACCAGCTGGCAAAGATGAAGTTTTTTTAACACACCTTTAGCTGGAAAAATGTGATTTGACAAGCTCTGAGAGACAGAGTGCTGATCTGGAAAGATGGAGCATGAAAAGCCCTTCTCACCCAAGTTGTTTCACCTTTTGTAGGCAGCAGGGAGAAGATGATTTTGGGCATGTATCACTATCTTTGCAGGGCACTTGACACACTGGCTTCAGTTCAGGAAAGCGTAGCTGCAAGTTATCATCCTTCATTTTCCCAAGTGTCTGGAACAGAGGGAAGGGCCAAACTCTTGGACTTTCTCCCAGGATCTGCCCTCAGTGTCTCAGGCATCTTCTAAGGAAATCAGGAGTAAAAACCTTTTATTGAAGGTGGAATGTTTGCATGTGAAGGGTATGAGACCAGTGTTGAGAGAGAGACTTGCCCGTTGTGTAGAAATGTCCATTTTAGGCATATGCTGCTGCTTCTTTTTTGTTTGTTTGTTTTTTGTCATGGATTCCCCAAAATTGGTGCAATGAGCAAATTCCCATCAGTGAGGGTGGGAACAGTGGCCACATTAAGAGTAATTCCTGCCACAAGGTACATTATTCTTAAGTGTCTAATTCCCCTGGCACTGCTTCTGAAGGGATAAAGGGTTCAAAAAAAAAAAAAAAAGAAGATAGAGACACCAAATGGATTGCAGAGCTGCCTTCATTCATCATCATGTCTCTCTAGTCCAGCATGAAGCAGCAGAGCCAGGAAGGTGAAGGTGTTATTCATGCTCCATCCTTCATGTCTTGTCAAATGTCAAAAGAGCAAGCAAAGGGTGTTGTTCCTACAGTCAAGCCTTCCTTAAAGGAAAAGCATTTCCTGCTTTTCTCCTTTCTTCCATAACTGTCTACTTTTTGGTTTCAAGAATTTAATGACTGATATGAAATTAATAGGCAAGTGACTTCCAATTTTCTTTTTTTAATCTGCATGACTGTCTTCTCTGAGGTGTGTCTTCTCTTTGCTGCCTACTTTTGCTTGACCTTTGTTTTCTCTTCCAAAGTCATCCATTTCCTTTCCATATAACTTTTCTCCATCACTTTCTAACCCCCTTTTTTCTCCAGGCCTTAGCTCACCCCTATACGAGTTTCTAATAGTTTTCTGTTTTCATTTGCTGCTTGCTGTTGCTTCTTGTTCCATGACACTTGCCACCTGAAGCTCAGGAAGAAGGTATGTGACATGGCTTCTGACTTCCTTCTCTCTCAGTGTGGAGGAAGAATGTGTGTGAAGAGATCCAGAGTAAATGGATGAGCAGTGGCCAGGACTTGATCTTGAGCCACAGACATCAATGCAATGTTGGACATTGATGTAATTTATTAAGCTGGTAGGAAACTTGGCCTGTTGTGGGTTTTTTTGTTTAAAAAAACATCCCCAAGCCTTATATATATGAATATATATATGAAATAATAAAATACATGTGTATATTAAAAATGTATATAGTACACACATATATTTTTAGGTATTTGTTTTGTCCTACCTTTTTTACTGAACTGCTTGAATTATTTTTGGCACAACAGTGTCAAGTCCCCTCCAAAAAGCTTAGACTTTTTAAAAGGAGTGGGACAGCCTGCAAAGTTTATATTCATTTGTTAAAATTCAGGAATTAAGTTGTTTGAAATTTCAAAAATTGATTAACATTGTGAAAATTTTTCACCATTTGAGAGAAATATGTAAATCAAAAGAACTACAACAGTTTTAGTTTTTGGTTAAGAAATCACCAAAAGTCAGTTTTAGGAAATTTTTGCCAGCTCTAATAAAGAATAAAATATTAGATGCCTTTTTATGTGGTTTTCACTTGTGGTCATAATCCCATATTTCAGTAACATTTATAACCCTATAATGTGCCCATAAAAATGTTATTTTTAATTCTCTCTCACCCTGTAATTCAATCATTGTGTATTCTTGCCCATAATGGCCTAGGAGCTTGGCAAACCTCAAGAATGTTCCAATAACATATTTCTTGTTTTAATTTTCTCCTCCCTTTTCCTTTGCCGCATGACATTTCCCACGCACAGAAGAGGCTCAAGAAGAAGGTATGTGAAGCAGTGTCTCAGCCCCACTCGTTCCTGCAGCAGGGCTTGGTGCTGATGTGCACCTTGATTTTGCAAGGTGGTAGAAGAAAGCAAGAGGCAAGAGAAAGATACTGTGACAAACGATCTGCAGGCAGAGGGCTTTTTCTTGTTTCCTGCACAAGTTTCACATGGGGTACCCCGCATCGTTGAATATCTGTGCAGACAACTCTGCTCCGGTTTTGGGGAGGGAGCAGCAGGGGAAATGGGGATACCATCCCTTCATCCAAGCCACAGCAGACTCAAGACTGATTTTTAGCCCTGGGTGTTTGTAACGTATGCCACGGAATAACTGGGGTCTATCTGGAAAGGTTTCTGTCAAGTATCAACTGGTTTCTCCTATGCAGCTTGGTAGATCATGATCAGATGGATTTTAAAGTCAAAATCCATCTATAGAGAATGTGTGTAGCCCTATGTTACACAGTACATATTCCATAATATGTCATATTATATATAGTATATTGTATATATTATAAGTTTATAAACTATAATATATAATATTATATATAATATAAGTAATACTGCAGAATTGTATCTGTGTAGATTCTGGCAAGTAACCCCAGCTGGCTCTTCACACTGCATGCATCATTAGCAAGGTGGGACAGACAGGGCAGAAGTGGGGCTCGAACAGAAACCCACCCTTTGCACTTGAGAGATTTGGGATGTTGTGCTCCAGGTAGAAGACAAAGGGTGTGTTGATTCTGCATTTGCAAAGCTTTGTGCTTTGGGCACGTTTTAAACAGAGGTAAGGTTGTTTACAGTGCCACAAGAGACCCACTCTGAGCAGTTTGCAGAACAAACTGTAGAATCCAGGTCCAGAAGGTTTTACATTTCTTGTATCTGTGTGTGCTTTTGTCACCTGTCACCATTTCATCTCCTCCTCTGTTTCTCTATTTCACACCCTCTGTGCTTTTTTTTTAGATCCTTTTGCATTCACACAGCCTTTAGTCTAACTGTTCTTGTTTTCCATTTCATTGCTTTTGCTTCCTGCCACATCCCACCTGATGAAGCTGCTCCGGCAGGTATGTGCTATTGCCTTCCGAAGTGCTCCCTGCCATCTTCTTGGTGGTGGTGGTGGCGATTCAAGTGGGATGCTAGAAGATAAAGACCCACTTACTTTGCCTTATTGCTTCCATTGTCTTTGCTTTCCGCCTCACCTCTGTAATAGGCTCTGCCAGAGGCAAACATACAGGAATAGTCTCAGTGCAAGGTCCGACATGTCGGCTCAGTGGTAACCTGCCCTCTCTGCCACTCCTGCCCCATGCAAAGCTCACCATAAAGCCCATCTGGGCAATGACAGGAGTTGTTCCTCTAAAACTGGAACTAGAGAGACTTTTCAGCATATGTTATTCGAGCTTACTGTGAGATTTTCCCTCTCTGATAGGTCTTTGCCTCTTCCCTTCACATGGTGAAGTTGTTTCCCAACCACACATGACCTAAATTCCTTCCCCTCCTGGCCATTAGCTTCTTTACTGGCATAAAACTTTTCCCTCTGAATAGAGTTTTCAGCTTGTGTAATATCAGCTCATGTGACACTATTTCTCCTAATGTTCCTTTCCATCCTGTCCTGTGGCTCTTCCCGCCTAAAGAAGCTCATGAGGCAGGTATGTGACATGACTCCTGAATTGCCGTCATTCAGAGTAAGCTCTTGTTTAGCCAGTAAGCTGTAAGATAATAAACAGAAAGGAGGGTTAAAAATAGGTATATTAATATAAATTTGCCACCATTTTGTTTTTGTACTGTCTTCCTTTATGTTCTGTCTTGATGTTGACTGTTGATGCTACATGGTAACTGTTGCATGAAAAAAAAAAGCCTGGAAATGGCTGTGAAATGTAAACCTCTTAAAAGGATGAATGTTGAAAACCTTCACTCTGAGATTGGTTGGGTCTCTCTAGGAGGCTTATTTTAGACAATTTAGGGTAGGTCTGGCCTCCAGATGATGTGCAGATGTACTCACGAATGGCCGACATTCCTACAGTAGCCTTTCTAGAAGCCTTTATTTCAGCTTAAACCCTGTGGTATAAAGCAAATGGTAATAAATCTGATGCTTTAGGTTTGCAAATAATTAGTTTTCTTGTTCATATAATGGATTTTCTAGACTACTATCTCATGGCAGTACTCATAGCCCCAAAAACCTGCTGGCCTCAGGTTGTAAATCCACTTGGGCAAGTGTCAGGGTTGTGAAACAGCATGCTGCTTCAGGCTTTGTGCAGGACTGCTGGAATGGCATATAAGACAAATGTCATCTGATACAGCTCTTTGAATCAGCTTTCTGTTTTTAATATCTTAGACGATTAATACCCTTACTTCCAGTACTGCTTTTCATATCTGTATTCATTCTATTTCCTCGCAACATATTCCCAGTCCTTCCCTCACCCTCCATTTTGCACAAGTGAGAAGTTGTTCTGATGTTTCTAATGCTCTTTTGTTCCTTTGCGTTTTGCTCTGTGACTCTTCCCACATGCTAAAGCTCATGAGGAAGGTATGTGCCATGGCTTACGAATTCCTCTGTTTCTGTCTGAAGTGGTAACTTGTGCAGGAATTCTGGAGGTGGTTGAAGATGGGATGATGCACAAATACCCTCTGCATGGCTGCTTGGCTCTCATAGGGCAAGCAGCGTGATGAGTAATAAGCACTAGCTGCTGTTTGGAAACAATGTCTGAAGCACAGGCTGGGCATTGCTTATGTGTTCCCCAGCACTTGATGTCTCTAACCAAGCTACTGGTGTGGACACCAGTTGGTATGGGCGAGTGTTTCCAAAACCATTTCCTGTGCACCATACACCAGGGCTAGAGGTGGGACAGCCATATCCTGTGGCAATGCTGTGCCCTTCAGTTGAGTGCATCCCTTCCTCCTGTCCCCTTCCCACTGCACAGAGACAGAGCTCCCTTTTGCAGCAACGTACAGCAATGGGCAGAGACTTGCACTTGAAGCCATGAGCAGCAAGTGACACCATATCATACTTGGTTTTCCAGTGGGCTAAAGCTTGGACAAAGGGGCATCATTTTGGTTGCAGCATATTTGAGAAAAGATGTAGTGTGTGCTTTTCCTATAACTATTGGGATGTTTCTGGGTTAATGGCCATCATGCAAAATGAGGGGAGCAGAGTTGCATTTTCACTTGATTTTATAACCTGAATTTTACAGTCCAGTTCTGGTAAGACAATTTTTGCAAATATCAAAATACAAGGTCATGCTTATTAAAACATGAACCCAGCAGCTGAAACCCATTTACCTTTCAACTGCCCTTCTGCCTGCACCTCTCTGCTTGCCCAGCTAGGCTTTCATTGGATGCTTTATCCTGCAGTGGTAGAGCCGTAACATGCTCATGCTTACCTTCCCACGTTGGTGTGCACTCCTACACACCAATGGTGAAATCCTGGGCACTAAGGAAATCAAAGCAGCTCCTTAGAGCCCATTGATTTCTGCAGTGGCCGGAGTTTCTATGCACATGAACATGAGCAGGTTGTCCACACTCTTTTTGCACATTCAAACCTATGGGTAATGGACTTGCTTTAGATGCAAGTAATGTTTTGTCAACCAAGTTCTGTCAATCAATGACACTTGATTTATAACGTTATGAATATATATGTTAATCATCTGCTTCTTTAATATCCCAACAACTCTTTCCTTCCTATCCATGAATTTCTAATTGAAATCCATATGTGGCCTCTATTCCTCACTTAATCTTATCCCTTTAACCCCTCTACCCTGGCTAAGAAAAGTGTAAGGGTCTTTAAATAATCCTCTGTTTCTTGCTCTAATTCTCTTATCTTTCTTTGCATCTCCTTCCCTGCTATTTCCCTTTTAAAGAAGTCCATGAACCAGGTATGTGACTTCTGAATTCCTCTGCGTCAATCTGAAGGGTTATTGTGTTCTGGAAATTCAATTCCACCTGGCAATCTCACAATTGGGTCATGTGCTGAACTGGAACAAAATGGAAACTTTTCAAACAAACAACCAAAAAGAAAGAAAGAAAGTTAAAAAAAAAAAAAGAGAGAGAGAAAAAAAAGTTGGAACACCTTGTTTGACACCTACGTATTGAAAATTAAGGGTTTTATTTAGTTAAAACATTTTATTCCAACTTTTTTTGCCTCTTTCCTCTATGGAAGATTTCCAAATTTTGAAATGAAAATTCTATTTTAAATGCTTCTGAAGCATTTCCTTTATGGATAATGTGTGGTGTATACATATAATGCAAGAACAAATCTGGAATGAGAGATTGCCATAAATCAAAAAGTGAAAAAGTTTTATTCCAAAGATGTTAATATCTCTGCAACCTTTTAGGGTTGCGAATCAGTTCCTTTTTTTTTTTTTTTTTTTAAACAAAAATCTTAGCTAAATCTACATGAGTTCCGAAATACTGAAATGTATTTGAACTATGATTTCTGTTGGAAAATTCCAGTAACTCTAATATTATACTCAGGAATTCAAAGACGGTGGAAGTAAACATAAAATATTAATGATAAACTGA
This sequence comes from Pitta sordida, assembly GCA_013390025.1. NCBI lineage: Eukaryota > Metazoa > Chordata > Aves > Passeriformes > Pittidae > Pitta > Pitta sordida. The sequence goes on from WEKX01008869.1 coordinate 276,266, forward strand.
AACTTGCAGCTTCCTTACACCCTCCACCAGTCATAATTTCCTCCACTCTGTGATGCATAATAATGAGGATAAAGCTAACTGCTGCATGAAAAATGTAGTAACATTTTTTGTAGACAAACATCTCAATGTATAAGCTGCCATAACAGCCACTGACTGGACTCAGAGTCATCCTCACAGTGCGTATGGGAATATTACAATGTTTATTGCCTGGAAAAACAGAAACTGAACTTGCAGCATCCTCTAAACTGTCTGTGAAAACTATTCTGTTGCATTTGAAGTAGCTTTATTAAAGCAGTCACATTTCAGCAGCCACTCACCCCAGGTACTTCACTGTTCATGGTGGGAGATCAGTCTCTTACTTCAGACCATATCAATGCTTTTGCCAGGGTTGGAGTTAGTTGAAAGCTATCCGATTGATTTTTACATGACTTAATGCTTCAACATTCATCTATGCACTGCTTCTCATATCCCTCTTTTTCTCATTGCTTTTTCTTTCACATCCTTCCCTTCTCCTTTTAACCATATTCACCTGATTTTTCTGACTGATTTGCACCTTAAGTTATAGGTCACTGCTTCCATCCCAGCTGCTTTGCCTGCCTCTGTACCTATTTTCCCTGATAGTTATCAAACTGCTACTCAGTACTTGAGTGTTGGTCTCTAGCTTTGTCAGATGTATGAGCTTGAAATTTGTGGGGAGGAAAAAGAAGTATTAACATAACCTGATAAAAAATAAAGCCATACTAAAGCCTCCCCATGTTTTCCTTTCCCTCTGTAACATAAAGCATAACAAACCCAAAAGTTCATGGAGACAATGTAAATATAACAAGCTTAACAGAAAAATTTTGTCAGAAGAAGACACGCCCAGCTTTCCATAGAATTGCATGATTATTTAGTTTCTTTGTTATTTATGCTGTCTTTGCCTACCACATCTTCTAAGTCACAGCTTTGGCCTGCACAAGTTCAGAGTTGTGGCTGTTCTGGGATTCTTGCTCTAATTCTTTCGTTTCTCCTTGTTAACTCTTTCCGTGTAACCAAACGCACGTGTGTGACATCTAAATTCCTATCTACTAGTGTGAAGCACTCCTGTACATAGGAATTTGAAGATGTTGAAGAAAACCGGAATCATGAAGAATCAATCCATTAAGATTCCCTAAAATTTATTTTCTCCATAACAAAGTATAGGTATTGTTATAACTGAAGAGTAACCCTCCAAGAAGCTTAGAAGAAACTTGTCAGTGCCCCTGAAAAATTTTAGGGCTGTGACCACACCACAGCTGTGACAGAGAGCAGGTATCTGAGCTACAGAAACCCAAGCTTCTTCCACTCACAGGGAGTGGATTACAGCAGGATCCTGGCACACAGGAGGCTCGAGCAGTTTCTAGTCCTTGGCAGCAGAGACTGGCTCTGAGTAGACACAAATATTTCCAGTTCTGCAGAGCTAAGCCCTGAATCTGCCAGTGGAGATTCTTTAGATGCAGGCATAGATATACAGCTGTAGCAGCACTTCCTTGCAGTAACTCTCACATCCTTGTGCTAGCTCTGATAGTTAAAAGAGCATGTACATAGCTGAAACCTAGGTAACACTACATGCTTGTAAAACTGTCTTCTTGGGTATGTTTTCTTTTAACTTTATGGATCACCAGTATTACTACACTTGCCCATGGTTTATACATGTGCATGTTTTAAACTGTTGCAATTCATCAACATTCAAATTCCCTTTATCTTTTGTTTCTGTGGCATCTCCTCCCTATCTACATCACACCCCACTGTAATTACTTTCCTTTTCCACTCTTATTAACAGTCTATCCCTATAACCCGGTCTGCAAATGATACTTCTTCAACCTGGTCTTACCAAAGTTTGAGGTGAACCCTTCCTGAATAACTTATTTCTAATTCTTTTATCTTCCTTTCCCGTGTTTTTTCCTCTGACACTTCCTACTAAATGAAGCCCCCCCTCCAGGTATGTGATTTAACTTCTAAACTCCCCGGTGTCTGTCTGCTGGGATGGTGTGTGTGGGAAGTGAATACAAGGTGACATGGGATAACAACCTATCCGTTAACGATGGACTGTAACTTGCATGCCTTTGGGGTGGTTCTATTTTAGTTTAATACTTTTTCTCAGTACAGTGAAATCAGCAGTAAACCTGTTGCATGAAAATGTTACTAGAAACAAGAATATGTGTACTCTTGTGAAAGAGTAGCTCAGCAAAATGTGTCCTTGTGGAATGGGTTAGATTCTGTACTGTGATATGAGAATGAATGTTCCTTCCTATAGCGAAGGATTTATTTCAACACTCAGGGCAGAATTTAGCCGTTAACTCTACACAGGGAATACGAACAATGTGAGATTTTGCATTATTTTTGTGCCTGCTTTTGCAAAATATTTAGTGGTATGTGTGTATGACTGAAAAGCAAAATCTGCTCTGCAAATTCACATTGCTGGTCTATTCTTGTTTTGCTAAAAAACAGAAGAATGACATGTAGGCCTGCACAGACTTTTAACAAACCTTTTCTTCCTATGAAGCAGTCCATTTGTAGTTCTACATTGCAAATGGTTGTGAAGAACAGCAGTACATTTATATAGACATCAAAGTTGTCCTCAAGGAAGAAACTGGCCCGAGCCATAAATGCATAAGGGAACTGAACTTCTTTGAAAGTTATCTGAACGTTGATGATGAGTTATGTCAGGTATTTCAGCAGGTTTCTGAACCACACTGTGTTTGTTTCAAATGGCTGAAATACTGCTGTACCTTTGAGAGTGCTGACTATGGTTCATGTGCATATTTCAAATCAAGGTAGACCTTGGTACACTCTGCTGTCAGGTTGTGCTTTATGTCATATGAAGCTTAGAGGTGTTTTATATGTTATTTGAAATGTAATTATTTTACCTCAAGTTTACTTCTTAACTTCGTTTTTGCTCCTCTTTTCCTGTCTGCCCCTCCTCCCCTTTGGCTCAAAAGCTCTTTTAGTGTGTGAAATAACAGGTTTCTCGTTCTCATTCTCTTGCTTTCCATTGCAACTTGTTCCATGACACTTCACATCTGAAGTTCATGAGCCAGGTATGTGACACGCCTTCTGGTTTACTTCACCTAGCTGCAAAATGAAACTGTGTATGTGTGTGTGAGAGACACAGAGAACAAGAGTCCTGGGCTGGTAGAAGAGAACAAAACAAGAGAAACAAATATTAACCACAATGGTCATTTGCAGCCCTCTTCTTTAACCTCCACGCTTACTACCACTTTAAACTTACAGCATCTTTAACTCCTGACAGTCTCTCCAGATACCTTTTCTGCCTGCCTTAATTCACTAATTACTTTGTTTTTTTCCCCCCTTCATGCATTCCCTGGTCTCTCTCAGGATTCCAAGAGCTTTAAATATCTGTTCTTTTTTTTTTTTCTATTTCCTGTCTTTCCATTACTGCTTGCACCATGATACCAGCTGAGGAAGCTCATGAGGAAGGTATGTGATGCACCTACAGACTCCCATACTTTTTCTCTTTCAGTGCTGGGGAAACAGTGTTAAAAACACTGACCTTGTTCAAGAGCAAAGAGAGTATGGGAGGGAAATGGTCTCTGGATGGATTTGGATGAACATGGAGGAAAGGGTCATATGTTTACCAAATCAGATCACCAAAAAGGTGTTTTTTTCCTTTTCTTTCAACCTCTGGAGGGTCCAAGGTTCTCAGCATAGCAGGGAGGGAGTGGGGACAGTTGCTCTCAGAACAGTGCTGGTTGTGGATTGACTACTTCGCTTCTTCTCTTTTTGTTTTATCCTTCAACCTACAGCTGATGAAGGTGGCGAATACAATGATGGTAGCTCAGTGTTGTCTTAGGACAACAAAGTCTTTCTAACATCTCACTCTCTTTTCTGTGTCTGTTTTTGTTCCTCGCTTGATTTTGAACTCAGGAACTGGGCCAAAACATCTCTGCCGCAAAGAATCGCTCACTGCGTATATCCAATCACCCTTGGTGGGTGTAACTAGTGTATTGATAAGCCTCTACATCCTCCTCAGGATAGTAGATGGTGAAAATCAAACTCTAGAAGCTTGCTCTGGACTTGTCTTTTAGATGGAACCTTTTGTGTCATAGCTCTCATCAGCCAAACTTTATCCTCCAAAAATCAGGAAAGCATCTCTTAAATCATAGTAGCATACTTGATATTGAAAAATCTACTTTACTACAGTGGTGAGTGTCCCCACCTCTCATGCAGGAGATTGGGGTTCGATTCCCACCAGGGAGGCAGTGGTGCCATTTAAGAGTTGGACTCAATGATCCTTGTGGGTCCCTTCCAGCTCAGAATATTCTGTGATTCTGTGGTTCCATGAAAATGGAGCTGAGCCCTGCATAGAAATGCCTTCCTCACTCAGCCTTAGCAGGTTGTGAGCTCCAGGTCTGAATCTACATAAATGTAAACTTTTGCTCAAGGCGTGCACTTAAAATTGTACTAAACATCAAAACATGGGAAAATTCATTCAGATGAGTGGGGCAGGCCATGGGCTTAAGACAGTCTGGTTGTAACTGGCTGAGTGGGTGCAGTAGCACATGTGTGGTGACAACACTCATGTGAAAGGACCAAATGTAAATGTATGCAGGGTCAGTTTTGCTCTTGTACGTGTGCAAGATAACTTAGCCCCTCCTTTAACCAGTTTAAAGGTACAGAAAAACCCTCACAGTTTTACCGGCCATTGAAATCAGTTCTGTTCTGACAGCCCCAGCCCCTAGAACACCCAGACAGCTGCTTCAAAAGACAAAGCCCAACATCACTTGAAAACACCCTGCATTATCCATGTTTCCTTGTTTTGTTTTACTTTTGTAGGCTTTAAAAAAATTATTCTTAATTTCTTTTAATTTTCTTGCTTGCTTTTCAGGCTTTTTTCTAATTTAGGGAAATACTCTGAGGACCTTCCTAAGTCCCTCTCTCTCTTTCTTGTCTTTTCCTTTTAATTTTAATAGCATATTGATTTTCTTTTTTCCCAAGGACACAGTGTGTTAGATATGTTGCTTCTGAGAAGAGGAATTAAGGGAGGGTGTTTAGGGATTTCTGAGCAAAGTAAAGGTAGTTCAGATGGAGAAGTGGAGCACTATGTGAATATCTCATAGACTGGGCAGAAGAAAGAAGGGTGGTACAGTATTTATGGTTGTGTGTCCTCTTCCTGTGCCAGCCTTTTGGAAACCAGAAACTCAGAGGCTCTCTAATCACCAGGGCAGTGAAATTGGATTTCCAGTGTCTCTTGCCTTCTTTTGGCAGGGTTGTATGTGGGGATTTTGTCTCAGCCCCATGGTTCATAGTCAGAATGACCAGAATGTCAGTCAAAATCCACCATAGGAACAGGAATTTGCTGTGACAATTCCTGCTTGTCAACTATTTTTGGCCCAGTTCCTAGACTCTTGAAAGAAGGGGCATTTCAAAATAAATCCCATCCCCGAGCTGCTTTCTCTGCATACACTCTGGACCAGTGCTGGGTCATGCACTACTAAGGACAGATATATTATTGTTTATTTTTTAATAAAATACTATCCCCTTTTCTGGTTTTCTAGAGGTACTTTTAGGTATTCTAACTAGAAGTCTTGTTTCAAAACCAACTAATGTTAATTTTTATTTTTGTTTTTACAATTGTTGGTTTAATGAAGCTTAAAGTGCTGATTTAGTGGCAGCTGAAACCAAATTCACAGTTATTGACAGCCAGGTGTCAATCCTGGCAGCCAAGGTCAACAAGCAAAACCAGTCATTTCTTGTCTACTTTTTTCTTTTTTTCCTCTTTCTTTGAAGTGTTACTAACTGGCAGCTTTAAGCCAAACAGGAATGTTCATGAAAATTCGCTGGGTATGTCATGAAGGAAGGGAATCCTGTATAAATAATATCCCTGATAGATTGGTTAATCATGATTACTTTTCCTCTCTCCAGGTAAAAGGC
>WEKX01008869.1:282199-325477 GCA_013390025.1 Pitta sordida
CCTCTCTCCAGGTAAAAGGCAATTTATGTGTTAAGAAGGCAATTATGTAATATGTTAAGAAGCTTCAAAAAGCAAAACAATTAAAAATATAACTGGAGAAATACGGAGGAATGCTAATGGTATTTTCCTTCAGGAGCAATTTGTAACTTCCTACTCCTACAGCAGAGTGTCTAAAACAGTTTTTAAAAGAAGCCCGTAAGGTCTTTGTGTATTATGATATTGGTAACACAGCTCATGCACCCACTCCTAAGGAGGCTCTTTTTACTTTTACTTTACAAATGTGATTGGCTTTTTTTTTTTTTTTTACCAGATTCTGTAGGTTGTGAGCTTTATTTAACTCAGTTCCTCTCACTGAGAGCCAATGCACGGAGAGCCGTGTACTGCCAAATCCATCAGCATCCCTGAAAGTTCAAATATAGTGTGTAGTTATTAAAGTCAACATGGGTCTCTGGGAGAATGGGCCAGAAAAAACACATAGATTTAATTTACTTCCGTTTGTGAGAATAACAGTGCTGAACTTGCTGGCATTATGCTGGAGTTAATAACTGAAGTTTAAAAAGCAGAGCAGGGAGGGGAGTTGATCGGAAGCACAAATATTAAGCAAGTAACTCATAAGACCAGCACACTTCTGAGAGCCAGGTAAAGGTCACTTTTTGCAAGGGAAACTTCTGACTGCCAGAGGGCCCAAGTTGACGGCATCTGTGATGGTTTAGCTTGCCTACTAGGGCATTATACCTCTCCTGGAGATGAAAAGATCATTCCCATTAATGCTCATGGGAATTTTGCATGTACCTCAGTAGGAGAGGATGCTTGCTAAGAAAGCTGGGTTTGAGGGCCACCACACAGTGCAGAAGAATAAGCATCCTCCCCATGGCACCAAAGTATCTCAGGGACATGTGCGTTAAGCTGTCTTAGAAGCCAATGAACTTGGACAAAATGTGTGCCATAAAGATTTTTCCTTCCTGGCCCCCATATGAGGGATTTGTACAAAATTGGTGAAGCCTAGTTATCATTGAGGTGACTGTGAATTCAAGTCACCTTTAGCAAAAGAAATGCTGATTAAAAAATGCAGCATTTTCTTCTACCCTCCAGCCCAGCTGTCCTCCTAAGAGCTTTGGTCAGGATGGTTTGAGAAAAATAGTTTTGCATTTACATGAAACCATTGCTTTCAAGATGCTACATTTGGAATTTTTATACAGTCTCTTGATTCTTTTCTGCAATATTCTGTTTCAAGGGTGAAAACAGATTCACTCCTAGCAAAAGGGGTGTGTGAGTGTGTGTATTTCCTTTGAAAGTGCTTGAGATTTAACCAGTTTCCCTGGGATGTTTCTTCTAACATCAAATTTCCCTTCCTCCTTTTACTTAGCAGTTGGCATGATCTCTGTTGTTTTAACTTTCTCCCTCTTTTTCCCTTCCTGTTTTGCTCCCTGCTTCCAAATACAGAGGAGAAGCCCAGAATAAAGTAAGTATAAGGGGTAGGAAGTTTCAAAACCCTGGAATATTTTTTCTGATCTAGCAGAAGCTCTTAGATTGTTAGGCAAATGGCCATGAGAAGCCTTTATTCAACTGTCCCTCATACAACATCCACCTGTTCCTGCCCAACTTTCCAGGATGTCTGCTTCTTTCATAGGATGCCTTAGCAGCAGTTACTGGCCTGGGTCTTAAGACCAGTAGAGTGAGAAAACTTGTGAACTGTCTGAAACACCGTGATCTCAGAGTATCCCAAAATACAAGCAGTTCAACAGTAAATGCTCTGCGAGAGTCCATGGCTGGGAAACTACCTGTCCATACAAGAGTGCTGACAGTAGGAAGGGTGGCAAATGTTGGGCTGAATTGAACTTAACTAAGGCATCGTATGGACCTGAGTCCCAGCACCTTCCCTTCTCACTCTGCCAGCTGCCCAGAGTGGAGTGTACAGCATTGTGCAGACAGCCTCCAAAACCCAACACTTTCCCATATGGAAGGGAACGGGTTTGGAAATGTAAAGGGATTTTAGGGGTAACTCCTGCCCTACACAACCTTCCAGGAAGGACAGTAGTCCATAGTGCTATTCTGGAGTAGTTTTCCATTGACTTGCTTTTTCACCCCTCTGTATCTCCACCAACATGCCTCCTGATCAGCAACGTTTCTGAGGGCAGGTCAGGCAAGGCCAGGATGTGCTATTTAAAAAACTACCTGCTCTTTAAGATGAAAATCCTTTCTGTTTTATTTTCTTTTTCTTCTGTGTTTGACTCTCTGCAGACTAACTGCTCCTAAAATACCAGAGGGTGAGAAAGTAGATTTTGATGTAAGTATTCCTGAGACTGGCTGTGTTTGTCTGTCCGTACCTGATCCATACATGTGTGCACACCCACATTACTGGTCCTGTATTGGATACTGCTGAGGATTAAGTCAAGGGCCAAAATATGGTTTTTTGGCACTCGTTTTCAGTGAAAGGCTGCTCTCTGCTCCCTGAAACTATCTGGATGCATTCTTTGATAATGTGATTCAGCTAAAATCATGTTTGTTTGTTTGTTTGTTTGTTTTCCCTGAATAGTTGAGACAGATGTAAGAAAGAGACAGTAAGTGCCTTAGGAGCTCTCAGATCTGCTGTCCCATTCCTGTAAATGGTTTGAATATTGCAGACTTTGAGCTGTTGCTGAGAAACTAAAATTACAATAATAAATAGAAGTTGAAATAACTTTCTAGAAAGTTGATAGAAAAATAAAGACATTCTGGTGTTGAAATCCTCCACAGAAATACTTGCTTTGCTCCAAATTCAGGATTATTTTCTAGGTAAGATTCATATTCCAAAGCAAAGAGGAGGCAGCTAAGTATATGAAAAGATAGATATGTCAGAAAAGCAGAGACAAAATATGGTGTAGGAGAATGGGAGATTTGGATCATTTACCCTTTGGGGCTCCTGACTGTCACCTGGATGAGCCTCTGATTGCACCAACAGCCTCCTATAGATTTCCATGGATAGTTACAGACTTTCTGGTTCTGTTTCTCTGTGTATGCAGTGTGCTGGGAATGTCCAGGGCATACTCTTAGAGCACTATGGACTTAACGCATTTTCCTGCTCTTCTAGGACATCCAAAAGAAAAGGCAGAACAAAGATCTGATTGAACTGCAGGCCTTGATTGACAGCCACTTTGAAGCCAGGAGAAAGGAAGAGGAAGAGCTCGTTGCCCTCAAGGAGAGGATTGTGAGTCCTTGTACTGCCATTTCTCTGTACTAGATGGAGAGATCATTTGTAGACAAGCTGAATCCATAAGTCCACGGGCAGATTTTGACAGAAAACTGTACTGCCATGTACAGAAGTGACTGCTCAAGTCACCATCGTGGCTTCTCCCCACATCTATCCCCTCTCTCAGGCTCTTTTTCTTGTATCTGGGAATTGTACATGAGACCCTTTTGCATGCGAGAAGGTGTCTCACTCTCTGTGGAACAAAGCTCTTGGCAGTGGGGTGTAATAGTGGAGGCAGATAAAGCTACAGTGATGATCCAATGCATCTACCACTGCTTCTTGCAGGAGAAGCGCAGAGCTGAAAGAGCAGAGCAACAGAGAATCCGGGCGGAGAAGGAGAAGGAGCGTCAGGCAAGGCTTGCGGTAAGTGTCTTTGCTTCTCTCTCCTTGCCACAACATCAAATTGGAGGATATCTCTAGAGACAGAAAAAACTAAAAGTTCTGCGTATCTCAGTCCAACGATGAAATGACCACCCTCTTAAAACAAGGGCAGAAAACAGGAAGTGCCAATTCTCATCAAGATACTCTTTGATCACATTCCCTGCAGTGGCAGTGGCTGCTGGGGAAGCTACGAGTATCCCCTAGAGTAACCTGTCCTGTGTATTACACTCCATAGGAGGAAAAGGCACGGAGAGAGGAAGAAGATGCCAAGAGAAAAGCTGAGGATGATCTGAAGAAGAAGAAGGCTCTGTCCTCCATGGGTGCAAATTACAGCAGTTATCTGGCTAAGGTAAAAACCATGGATCCATGGAAGAAATATGAAAACATTAAACCATGGGGTTGGCTGGGAACAGTCTTTTTTAGAAGATGAGAAAACAGCCCAAGTTTTCTTCTTCTGGATCTTCAAAAGCTTGTCTTACATGCTCTGTCACTGAAATAGTTTCATTCAGGCTTAATTGCTGCAGACTGATGCTAATTGATATTCTGAAAATAGGCTGATCAGAAGAGAGGAAAGAAGCAAACAGCTAGAGAGACGAAGAAGAAGGTCCTGGCAGAGAGGCGCAAGCCCTTGAACATTGACCACCTTAATGAAGACAAGCTGAGGTAACATGGTAATCCTAGCTTACCAAATGTAATCTGCACAACTGTGCATTTGCTGTCCTGGAGTCTGCTCTACTGACAAAATGAGCTAGAGGAGGGGGTCCTTCACTGAAATTTATCACAGGACATGGTTGAGTTGTGCTGTTCTTTGACCTGGAGAATGGAGGGGAAATGGGGATGTAAGTATAGTGGTGAGTGTCACTGTGTCTCATGCGGGAGATCAGAGGTTCGATTCCCGCCAGGGAGGCAGTGGTGCTGTTTAAGAGTCGGACTCGATGATCCTTGTGGGTCCCTTCCAACTCAGAATATTCTGTGATTCCGTGAAGAGTTAAAATAGTTCAGTGGCCATCCAGCCATGCCCCTGGCATGGCTCTCTTGGCCTATCCTGCTAGTTAGGAATAGTCATTTACAGAACTAGCTCTGAGATTAGTTGAATAAGCCTACAAACTGGGACGTATCTGTAGTATTCTAAGGGGTGGGTTAGAGCTGCTAAGGTATGAACGTGTATCTCCATAAAGGCTGGAGGTTGGGAAGCTGAGTGCTCTGGTGCAGAGCAGCCATCAGATGATAGCCTGGACTGCACATGTTGGACTTTACACATGACTGAAAGATGAGGTTGGCTCACCTCAGCCCTGACACATAAGACTGCACAATGGCAGCTGCTGTGCTTATCTAGGTGACCTTCAGAGTCTTTCTGCCTTCTCATCTGATGCCACTGGAGTCTTACCTTTCAGGAAGAGTTAGGGGGAAAATTAGGGGAATTATGCAAGACTGGAAGTCTAGAAGATTTGCAGGTGAGAAAAATATGACCTTGAAATTGGTGAATAATTTTCAGAGAACAGGAAGGATTGACAGGAAGATGTGTGAACTGCATCAAATAAAATGTAAAAAATCACATTACTAGTGATGTGAAGCATAGAAAATGTCTGATGTTGTGTTTCTCCCATCTTGCTTTCCCCATAAACACACAGGGACAAGGCTAAGGAATTGTGGGACTGGTTATATCAGCTGGAGACTGAAAAGTATGACTTTACAGAGCAGATCAAGAGGAAAAAATATGAGGTGAGTTGTGAAGCCATTTTACTAATGACAGTGGGTCTAAAATGTAAAACTCTCTGTGACGTCTCTGGGAAACACCATGGTGTGACATCATCTGGGCTTCCAATGCCCCTTTGCAATATTTAAGCAGCAGGATGCTTGGAACTGCATTTCCCTAATATACATACTTGAACTGGATTTCACATTTTAGGCTGAAATTCAATAGATGACTCGCAAGGTTTTCAGTACCTCATGGAAATACAATCCCAATGGAAAAAAGACTCCCTGCCCTCTGCTGAAACATATTTTGTTCATTCTTGTTTATCTGTAGGTAACTGTGGCCTGAAAATTCAGTAACTCTCAAATTCACTCATCTCCATTGCAAAGTAATATTTCTACATCCATCTTTGATTTCAAAGTTGAACATTTTAAGTTTTATTCCATCCCAGACAGAATACCTATGGACTGAGGTATCTGGAGTAACTGAAAATTGTCTCCAGACAGAAGTATCTGACTGAAGTGTCATATGGTAACAGAATGTGGACATTTCCTTCACAAAGTCACTGGATAGGGCTGCACTCACCCACATCAGGTTTCAGTGGCTGAGAAATCCTAGTAGATGTCTCTGTCTCGCTCTCCTTTTAATTCCCAATCACACAGACACATGTTGACAGGGAGTGAGCAACACCAATGTAACTATCTCAATCTCTCTTAGATTTTAACAATGCGTTGCAGGCTGCAGGAGCTTTCCAAGTTGTAAGTACAATGAAATTGCCTGTGTAACAGCAACAGCAAAGGCTACCAAATGCATGAGCCTGCCGCATGGTCAGAGGCCAGGTGCCAGACAGGAACTGGCACTTAGCTCCAAATGCAGAGAGAAAAGAGAAAACTGGATCTTGTGTCTCTCCATTCACTTCCTTTTTCTCTCCCTTTCCATTTTTTGAAAAGATATAAAGTGGTAATTTAGGAAAAGAGTGGTGTGTCCGTCCAACAGGGATGTGTCTAAAGAACTGAGCATGGAACCCAGTCAGAGCACCTCTAAAATAATTCCTTATTCAGACCTCTGATATTGTGTGCATCACCCTGATGCACCTGGGATACATTCAAAAAAGTGTAGGGATTCATATGCAACAGCTTAGACTCCACAAAAAATAATAGCATGGTGTTTGGAAAGCTTCTCCACTATGGTTATCCAATTCAAAAATATTGGAGACTACTGTCTCAGGTTGACATGATATAATATGATATGTGTGGTAAATACATCTTAGTACAGACCAGTTTAAGGATAACAGGTCAAGTGGGTGTGGAAAACCAGGAAAATAGGGCAGTGCCCGGGGACGGGTACATGATATGGTAATGAAACCTCTGCATAAACAAGGAGATGGGTGCCTGCTGGTGAAAAGCAAGTACAAAGAGATAGTAAAGCAGAAGGAAAATGCACAGCTAAGATAGGAGAAAACAGTGAAAGAAAAGGAAAGGAAAAAATTGAGGAGAAAGGTAAGTGGAAATAGCAAAGAGAATGAAGCAGACACTAGCAAGAATGCAAGGGAGAGACAAAGGAAGGAACTGGGACACACAGAAGTCAAGCTCTTCTTTAGTGTCTGTTGCTCTTTGGTGCTTCATTGGAGAGGTTATCAGTGAAGGTAAGTCTTAACTCTTTGGGTCAATCTGAAGACAACTGGTTCTCTCTCCAACCAATTGTTTTGGTTGCACAAAACAATTTAAACTGCTGGGGCAGATATTAAAGCTTCCACGAGTAAGTACAAAAGCAGCTGATCTGTTGATCTTTCCTTCCTTGTGTCGTCCTGTTCCTGGTAATGTTTCAGTCTCTTATTCTGTTTCTGTATGCTATGGAAAGACATGAGCCAGGAAATACCAGTTGTTGGGACAACCTGAATGTATGAGTGTTCTTTTACTTGTTTTGCATGCAGGGAATGTCAAGTGCCACTTTAAATACTGAAATTTTGGGTCACCCATTCTTGGACCTGCAGAGTCAGGGCAGAACTTAAAACTGTGCCAAAAGCAGAAGCAAAGTATATATGTATTGTGGCAAGGGCATTTTTCCAGTCCAGGAAAACCAGGTAGAACCCTGATGCAGTTCCAACTGAGAGGATGAAGGGGCATAAAAGGACTCTCTATCACACTCCAGTGTTCTTATGGGGTTTTCCAATATGTGAGCTGGAAGAGTCCCAAGAGTTCAGTAGCAAGCCCAGGCCTACAGACTAGGAATGAGGTGCTAAGTTAGGCCATAAGGTGCTCATCTGGTGCAAGGTAGGTGTTTGGTCCCCATGTAACAGGTTGAAATATGCTGTTTATTCATTGCTAAACTTCGTGTAGGACAGACATTCTAAAGGCTCACAGTGAACAACAGAGCTTGGGAAGGTCTTCAGAGCCCCCAGTTCAACTTTTTCCTCTGGTGTTGCTGAGGCTCCCCTTGAATATTTTCTTTTTCAGCCCCTTAAAAAATCATCTTCTCTTAGATGAGTGGCAGGGAAGGTGGTGAGCACTGCAAGCTCCTAACCTCCTGCTCTGCCAGCCCAGCAAAGGTACTCCAGCAGAATGCGATACCCATCTTCCATTCTTGTTGTCCCCGTCCAAAGACCATTGAAGCTCTTTGAGCTTACACAATTCCTCATGGGTAGGAGTAAGAGAAGAGTGAGAAGGTGAGGTTGACACATATAGGTGATGGAGGCATCCATTTCCAGCTGGCCAGGGTGACACTCATCCTGGTTCACTTGCCTGCAGTTTGATATGTAAGTTCCTAGGAGATTAATCTGAATATATAAAACTCTTCTAGTAAGGGTTACAAAATTCTAGCTCCTCTTTTCCTTGACATGTAAAGCTGGCTTGCAGACATTGCCAAGAAGCAACATTTCTCTCCTTCAACCATGGGTGAGCTTTTATTTCAAAGGAAGTATTAATTCCTGCTATAGGCACCTGTTTCCAGCGCTTCGTCAGGTAATACTCCCCTCTCCTTGAGGGAACAAGGATTCTTTATTGCTAAAAACCCTGGTCATGTATGTTGTTTGCAGATTGTCACCCTCAGGAACCGGATTGATCAGGCCCAGAAGCAGTAAGTACTGATATCCCCTTCCTAGCTCCTGGCTTGGGGATATCTTCTCAGTGTTCAAATTACTGACTTCAGCCTCAACACCAACATTTTCTTTTTGCAATGAAATGAGGCTAGAGATGGAAGGGCAACTCCTATCTTGCCTCACATTGAGAAAATGAAGGGGAGACTGAAGTGAATGTAACACCTAACAAGAACAAAAATCATGTTTCTTCACACCATGGCTTCAAAATTTTCATCTGCTTGTTGCTGGGTTTTTCAAACACCTGATTCAGGTGCTTTGAATACTTGAGGGAATACAACCCTTGTTTGCGAAGGGTAAACAAGTCGTTGCTAAGATTACAAGGAATGGTGTGTAACAAGACTAACATCATGGGATTACTGTTGTTATTTCACTCATCGTCTCTCTGCTACGTTCCTTCACCACAAGACTATTTCATTAGCCTTTTTTTGAGTCTTGTATCTTTGACTATTGTAGGTATTTTCAATGAAATTACGAGAAACCAGGATAGACAAAGCCTGGGGGCTTGGTTGTAGAAAATTAACAGCCACAGAGAAGAGAACTGCAGGGAAGCAAGGGAGGAGAATGCTCCAGTCATGGGATTTGATCTTCTCTGTGCTTCTGCATCTTAGCACAGTCATGCCAAGAATGAAGCAGTGGTCTTTGGCGACATCTTTGGATGAGAGGAGTGACCAGACATTGCCTCCTCACTTCCCAAAGATGCCCTGCTTTATCAGAGAAATGTAACACTGGGGGCTGGGTTGTCTGTAGATGCCAAACATAACACTTGACCTTCATGTGGTATTTTCTGTACAGAGCTATAGGCTGATAAACCTCAGCAGAATGTGCAGCTGCAGAAGGATGCCATGGTTTGGCTGGGCATTGCTGCTCTTGAGGGGCACTACCACACCAGGCACAACAGGCTACTGCATGCTTGCCCCCCCCGAAGACATGATACTCTCTCAGGACATCATTTGAAAAGGTTTCACTGCGAAGTCCACATGAGATTTCTCTGTGCTTAAATTTCTATCCACAGGAGACACTATCATTCCAAAGCATTGCCTCCTAATATGTTATACAAGGATCAAGTGAGTCTTTTGCTTCAGACTTTATTAAGTCTCCTTAAGCACAGTCTAAAGGTTAGGTATAACATCAAACATTACAGATGCTTCTGGAGATGAAAGGACTCTGCCTTTATTTGAGGAGCTACACAGCTCCTATACTGGGTTTTGAACATTCAGGAAAGCTTAGCAAAAAAGGACATTGAGGTTCATTAAAGAAAAGCAGAAAAAGCATGCTCTCTTTCATGTAAAAGGTAAATTTTTTTCCAAATAGACCAAGCCTATCTTGGTCAAAAGGTAAAGTGTACACTATGTGTCTGTCTGTCATTGTGCTACGTCCTTTTGTAAATACAGTTGGTGCTCTTGAACCAACCCATGGGGCAGCACAACAAAGACCTTGCCAGATGTGATGTCCCTATGTTTTTCTGCTCCAAGAGGAACCAGTGGTTCTGAAGAAGGTCTCCCTGTTGACAGCACCACCTTGTGCTTGGACCCCAAACCCATGCTCTGCCATGTCAAAGAGCTGCCCCAGTTTGCATGTGTTTTTGTTCAAGAAGCAGCCTCATCACTGTGTGTGTGAGATGGAAAGGTTTGGGGGTGTGCCAAGCCCCATAAACCACAGTTATGCTGATGGGAACTAGTGCAGAATCTAACCCAACTAACTTCACACCTACCCCCATTCTGACTCCAGGCATGTCTGCTTTCCAGTCAGAAGGTAAGTGGCTTGCATGTAGGATTGCCTTTCTGTGTGTAAGATACTTCTGGAGAGAGTTTGCCTCAGGTGTTTTGGGTGGTGAGTGTAGCTGGACTGCTCTCCCACCATGAGCAAGACAGGGGTACTGATATGAGAGGAGGCCTAAAATGTTGTTTGGATTATTTTGGAGGCTCTTGCTCTCATGATATAAATAAGAAGCCACTCTGCCTTTGCTACAGCAAAGCAGTTCTTAGCTGTATTTAAATTCGTGCTCACCTTTTTGCCTCTACTACCAGACGATTAGAGCATCTGGGGAATTTGATCAGAGCTCTTTGATACTGAGGAAATTTCTTCAGAAAGAGCTCTAAATCCTAAAAACCAGATCATAGAAGATTTGCATTCAGAAAACATCGAGTCTATGGTTGAGTAGACCTGTCATTAGGTTTGGAGACCACCTGGATTTATGCCCTGATAATTCAGAAGTGTGGAAGGATCCACCTCTTTCAGCCATGCACATCCTACCTTTCACTTAGAGCCCCAGAAGGAATCTCTTTCCACAATATTTACAATATGTTTCTCAGGATGTGGTCTTTGGCAGGCATGCCTAACGTGTTAGAAATGAAAGCAGCTCAAACCTATTCTAAGAGTCAGAAATGCAGAGTGGCCAGAGAGCCCCACCGTTTCCATCCTGCTGACACGTTTTTCTTTCTTTTGTATTGTAGCAGCAAGAAGGCAGGAGCCAAGGGCAAGGTTGGCGGGCGCTGGAAGTAAAGAACCAAGCAGAATGGCCTCGAGTGGTGTGCTGCAACCCTGCTGGTCTCCTCTTTCTTCCTTCACTGATCACTTGTGTTCTCACGCCTCAGTGACAAAAAAAATTGCATCAGCCTGGATTGGCTATTGCTGCTGCTTGTCTTCTTTTACTTCCTGGAGGGGTCTGGTGGCTTCCTCAGTCAAGGGGAAGCAGGTTCCCTGTGGAACTGAGATGACTCCTTGCTGGCCTCTTCAATTCCTGCTAAGCATGTCCCTTACCCTCCTGATACCAGCCCTATGCTGTCCTGTAGATTGCTGTGTACAAATCTTTGGAATTTGTAAATAAAGCACAACCAGTACCTACTCCAATTACAACCCTCTGGAATGGTGTTTCATATTTTATCTGATGCCATCTCATTTTGCAAGGATTTGGGAGTTGATCCAAATCCTTTTTGAATATAATTTGATCTGGCTTTACAACTGGGAATGAGGTTCCGTATCTTCAACAAAGACCCAGGACTGGGGGCCTGATTTACAGCCATCATGCAGGCAGCTACCAAAAGCTGACTGTTCTGTGGGAGCTCATAATCTAGGTGCCAAATGTCATTGAAATTGACTTAAATGTTTGAGTGATGAAGTGAATCAGAGAATCAGGGGTAAAGGAAAAAATCGCCAGAAGTGGCAGTTTTCAGCACATAGCAATAAATGCAGAAAAATCACAGTAAAATATAGAGAATGACTTATTCAAATATCACATTAAAGTATTTATTTAGGCTGTTAACTTGCATACAATATTAAAGCCCAATATTGAAATGTGAATTACTTGACTAATTCAATGTAGATGTCAAAACAGAAATGACTTTTACCAAATTTGGGATGTGAGCTATTCTGTAGGGCCTATTCAACCACAGTTGCTGTTTAAAAAAAAAAAGTGAGTTGAGATTACCTCGCTTTTGCCAACCCTTGAAATAGACCACACCTCAAGTATTGTATCCAGTTCTGGGCCCCTCAGTTCAAGAAAGATGTCAAGGTGCTGGAACAAGGTCAGAGAAGGGCAACTGTGATGGTAAAGGGGCTGGAAGATGAGCTCTATGAGGAGCGGCTGAAGGAGCTGGGTCTGTTTAGCCTAGAAAAGAGGAGGCTCAGGGGTGACCTTATCGCTGTCTATAACTATCTAAAAGGAGGTTGTATTCAGGTGGGGGCTGGTCTTTTCTCCTTGGTCTCTGGGGACAGGACGAGAGGTCACAGTCTTAAGCTTCGGCAGGGAACGTTTAGACTTGATATTAGGGGAAGGTTTTTTCTGAAAGAGTGATCTGGATTTGGAATGGGTTGCCCGCAGAGGTGTTTGACTCACCAACCCTGGAGGTGTTCAAGGGGAGGCTGGATGAGGTGCTGAGTGATATGATCTAGATGTAGATGATATGTTAGTTGGATTATAGGTTGGACTAGATGATCTTCAAGGTCCTTTCCAGCCTTATCTACACTGTGATACTGCAATACTGTGACTGTGAAATGCCCTTTTGGAGAGAAGTCCACCATGGATAGTGGCTCTCCCCCACGTTTCCAAACTTCTGTCTATGTCTGGTGCCTATGTTCACATTCTGGCTCTCTGCTGGCACATGCTGCAGTGTCATGGATTCATAAGAGTGGTTTAGGTGAGAAAGGAGCTTAGAGATCATCTGGTTCCAACTCCCCTACCCATGGGCAGGGACGTCTCTCACTAGATCAAGTTGCCCAGAGCCCCATCCAACCTGGCCTTAGACACTCCCAGGAATGGGGCAGCCACAGCTTCTCTGGGCAACCTGTTCCAGCACCTCACCACCCTCACAGTAAAGAATTTCTTCCCAATATCTAATCTAAACCTGCCTTTTATCCATTGTCCTATCACAACAGACCTTGCTATCAAGTCTTTTGCACACTAAAAGGCCACATTAAGGTCTCCCTGGAGCCTCTTCTCCCAGCTGCACAACCTCAGCTCTCTCTACCTGTCCTCTCATGGGAGGTGTCCCAGTCCTCCCAGCATCTCCATGGCCTCCTCTGGATCCACTCCCGCAGCCCCATGTCTGTTGTGCTGGGGAATCCGTGGTGGAGAAAGCTGCCACTGCGGTCTCACCAAGCAAAGGACAGGAAGAGTTGCCTCCCGTCTGTCACTGCGAGGCCAGGACTCCATGAAAATGTGGGCAGCATTACAGAGTCTCACAGAGGCGACCTTTGCACAGAACCACTGGATCGTCACCTAGTCCACCCCCTCTGCCAAGGCAGGGTCACCCAAGGGCAGGTTACATAGGAATGTATCCAGAAGGGTTTTGAATGTCTCCAGAGGAGAATCCACAGCCTCCCTTGGCAGCTCTTCCGCCCTCGATGTAAAAAAGTTCTTCCTCATGTTGAGNGATGGGATGGGGGCCTGGCGGGCTCGGCTCGGGGCAGTGGGGTGGGGTTCCCGTCGGTCGGTCGGTCGGTCGGTGGGTCAGNGATTGTGTTTTAGTTTATGGCCATTGCCCTTTGTCCTGTCACTGGGCACCACTGCAAAGAACCTGGTACCATTCCATCCACACCCACCTTGGAGATATTTAGTATATGCACTAATGAGCTCTTCTCTCAGCCGTCTCTAAACTGTGTCCAGCTCCTGCAGTCTCTCCTCATANCGTGTCCCCGCAGGTACCCGCTGTTCCAGAGGGGCGGCCCGCAGCTGCGGATCTTCCGTCCCGACTTCTTCATGCTGGCGGTGCGGCCCGGCGTCCCGCAGCCTGAGGACACCGTCCAGTTCCGCGTCTCCATGGAGTGAGTGCGACCTGGCCGTGGCCGAGGGGCGGGCGGGGGGAAGGGGCTTCTGCATCGCGGGGACCTGGTGGAGGCAGCGGGGCCAGTGATGTAGGGACGAGGTTTGCGTGGCTCATCGCCCTGAGTGTCAGCGAGGCTCAGCCTAAGCGGGCACCGGCTTAGAAGAAGGAAGTGCCGAGGAATTTGATCCAGAGGAGACAAGGTGCTGTCCGGGCATTTGTCAGGACTCTTTCAACCTGACCGGTCTGATGGCACACAGGAGTGCACAGGAACCTGTGGCAGGTTGNTGCCCTCCGCTGGACCCTCTCCAGCAGCACCTTGTCCTTCTTGGACTGAGGAGCGCAGAACTGGACACGCCACTTCCAGCTACTACTGCCTTTTGCAGGGACCGCCCTGCACCCCCTCGGGCCGTGCGGCTGCTGCAGGGCACTCTCTGCTGCAGGGCACTCTGCTCCAGGGCACTCTGCTCTCCCTGAGGCGGTGCCGGCTCCCCGCGGGGAGGGGTGGGACCCCCGGCCGCCCCCGCAGCCGCTCTCACAGCCCGGCCGCGCCCTCCGCTCCAGCCGGGGGCGCTGCTGNCGGTCTGATGGCACACAGGAGTGCACAGGAACCTGTGGCAGGTTCTGGTGAGATCAGAAACTCCTACTCAGAAAATAAAGAAAGGGTTCTCGGCTTGGGCAGTGAGAAAGCGTGCTGAGCACAGAGTATGTCTGGCATTTTGAGAGTTGAGGCTACAGAGAATAAAATACTTGCCAGTTGTTAATTTTATGGATAATGAATTGCTGTAGCAGTGGGTTATCTATGTCCAGCTTATACTTCTGTGCCGTGAAGCTCCCTTGCTTAAAATAAGGCAACATATTTATCCCTAAGTTTCAACCAGTGTCTGGTCTGTTTTTAACAAATACATATTTACACTTCTTTCGTTTCCCAAAATGTTTTTGCGTTGCCTAGAATGACAAAAGTGGATATCAAGAATTACCTTGAAAGAATATACAATGTGCCGGTAGCTGCGGTGAGGACCAGGATACAGTATGGTAAGTGCAGCTGAGTAATCCAAAGGGGTGAATACAGCCTCCTTGCACAGCCAGAATGGATTTTAGCTATTAAATGGTCTGTTAGATTTCTGGAAACTTCGGGCCCAGCGGCTTAGCTGGTGATGTCAGTCAGCTTAGTTGTTTATTCATGGCTTCAAATGAGTATGCACCACTTTGTAATTGAATGCTTTGATTATGTTGTAACTTTAGTTCTGCAAAGAAAAAAAAATCCGAATTTAAAAAGCCTTATCATCCTGATGGTTACCTAGCTTGTGCTTTTTTAGTTAACACTATTTCCCCTTGAAGACCAGTGGGTGTCTCCCTTCAGAAGGAACTACGTACTTCTTGTGTTTTAATAGAATTAGTAAAATTAATTTCAACCGTAGCTGATGTTTAAAAAAAAAAAAAGATTACCTTGCATGCACACAGAGGAGGTGCTATGGTCTAACAAAAGGCAAAGTTTGTAAAGCAAAGAAAAATATTCTGTTAGACCAGTAGATAATGTCAGAAATGCATCTTGACAAACTTTCAGTTTATCAACTGTTGTTACCAGATTTCTGCTGCAGACTTGAATGTTGCCACTTACAGCATTTCACTCCAGTAGAAGCAACAGCAGCAATAAAAATCACCCAAGGCCCCACAAAAAAACACCAAAAAATCATCATAAAACCAACGCAAGAGAAAAAGGAAAATTCTTCCTAATTTTACTTAGGTGAACTCTGTCTTGGAACAGAGCGACTCCTCTCTAACTGAAATAAGCGAAATTTAGATAATATGTATCTCCTTTACATATGAATGTATGCTTCCCCAGAGCTACTCTGACTGTAGTTTGGATGCAGGGCAAAGTCAGGGATATACTTTTTCATGTTCATTTACCATTTTGATCACCAGGCAGTGCAGTAACCAAGTGAAGAGTGACTTATTGGTTAGGACATCTTTGATGGCTTTGCTTTCCTTTTTCATGCAGTGGTTCTAGGCAAGGAATTGATTATGTGTTTATAATGGTAAGATTTGGGGTGATTTAAAAAAGAATAGGAAAAAGAGCTGTAGTAGTAAAAAATGGAGAGTGAAAGAAAAAGCTTAAAACTAAGATTGTAAGACTGGGACCATTTAAAAGAAGGAAAACCACAGAAACATAATCTGTAATATGCTTGTATATAAAGCAGAATTAAATAAAGTCTTAAATACCAAACACACGTGGTTCTAAACAGCACTGAAAAATAGTCATGCTTGTCCTTATAATGATTTTGTCCCTCACTGACAATTTGAAGCTATGGTAGAATGTACATAGTCAGGGATGAAAGAGGGTTAGAATATCTGATAATTTGAGAGCTTTAATGTCTGCCTCACATACAGGGAGTAAATTGTACTTCCCACTCAGTTGTGACCAGTGTACTTGGAGAAGGTTGAAGTGCTTTGGCTTGTTTGTATGTGGAGTATAATTTCCTGGTGTATAACCAGCTTTTTAGGTGGGTAGTAAAAATTGTCAAGTTTAAAACGGCTCAGTAGTCATTTTCTCCTCGCCTTCGTGAAGCTGTTGGTGTTGGGTGCATAGCTTATCACTCCTGGCCCTCTACTTGGAAACTGTGCCGACTTTGTGTGTGATGTGAGGGCACAATGGCTGTCAGCAGGTGGGGAATACTTCAGTGCCCTGCATGTAAATGAGAGTAGTGTTCCCCAGTTTCAGTATGCTTTAGTAATTGCGGTGCTGTGCTGGTACTGGAGAAAGATCATTCCTCTTAACAGTAAATCAGAACTAATGAAGTCCCCCCATCATCTTAGCCTTGTTTTGGAGAGCTTAGAAGTAAAAGCTGGGATTCTCTTAATTTCTGCAGGTGCAAACAACAAGAGGAATCACAAGAATCAGAGAGAGAAGAAGCCAGATTACAAGGTGGCCTATGTACAGCTGGTGAGTCAGTATGGATACTTGTGAGGATAGAGAAAGGGACTGTTAACCAGCCAAACCAGAAGTAATGTCCAGTCAATTGTCCTGGTTGACTGAATATATCTGCCAATTCTCTAATAGTGACAGTTTCTTTAACACATTCCAGAATATAAGCACATTTAAATGACTCAGTCTAGATATCAAATTCCAACAAATGGTTAGTTTTCAAGTCCTGTATTGGTTTGAGGTCTGCATTTAGGTTGTGGTATGATGTCATATGATGCTGCTTTGCCAGTGAGTTTCATGCTGACCCTGTCCTGTGTGTATGCTGGAAGGTTCACGACTTGTGTGGTTGATTGCTGAAATGTCCAATAAGTGAAAGAATTTATTGTGAGGGTAAGGAACTTCTTACTAAAGGTCTCTGAATTTCAGAGAAGACTAAGGCATATTCCTTGGAGAGCCTTTAGTCATGTCTAACAGGCATGCTTTGTGGCTGATCCAGGTTCTGAAACACACGTTGGTTGCCCAGTGGAAAAGGAGCTTCATGTTCTTCTAAGTTTCTTTCAAAACAGAAGCATATTATAGTTTAGACTTCTCTTGGGCTTACCTGTCTTTACGCAAGAAGAAGTGCAACCAGTGACAGAAAACTCCTTCACATACTGAAATGGCATTAAAGGGATGCTATTTATGGTTGTAAACCATGAGCTCAAATTTGCTGTTGGCAACACAACCTCCATGTTGCTCCTTTTGGGGACAAGGATTCAGTGTTGGGGTAACACTGTATGATCTTGAAGACTGCCAAAGACTTCATACGGAACTGAGGTCAAACTCAAGAGGCACAGACAATGGGAATTCTGATGTGGGTGTTTTTTTGTTTAGTTTTTCAAAGTTTAAATGTGCTTAGAAATGTTTCTCTTAAGTTCTTTCTGGGGAGTGAAAAGAGAAGTGAGGAGAGTGTGTTTTTCCAGACAGCCCTTACTTTTAAAAGAACAGTATAAAGTACCATGTTGCTAGAAAGTAACAGAGGTGTATTTAGATAAGGACTAATCTTGATTTGCTCTGGTGAATTAAAGGCAACCTCATCTCTGTGAGGATTGTGCATTGCTAAAAAGCACATTCCTTTTTCAGGGAAGAGTCTCTGCTTTGGTGGGCAGATTCTCCCAGCTGGACTGTGCTGGATTTTTGTCTGCTAGACATCAGGACTGTATGATTCATTAAGAACACAGCTGAGGAATTGAATGCCTGGAGTGATGTATCTCACAAGTTGCTTTCTCTCAGTACTGTTCCTCAGCAGCTAATTACAGGCGCTGTCCATTATCACAGCCTCCTGGTAGGGACTTCCTTGCTTTTAGAAGCTCATTTCCCAAGACTGAAGCAGATACGGATTTCTAGCTAACTGTAGTCAGTTCTCAAATTTTATTTCAGCGTTTTTAATGCCAACCTTTTTTCTCTTGTCTGCTGAGTTGAGAAGGAGGTGGTCTGCAACCCACAGATACCTGGGGGGAAAGCGTGGGAAGCAGAATGCTGCTGCTCGGTGGAGCAAGACACTTAAGGCAATGCCTGTGTGCATTTTTTTCACATCAAACCTCTTAACCTGGAATAGTTGTCATTACTTAAAGGGTAGCTTGGCAGAGGAGTGGAGATCTACCCAAAGTAGTTTGGTACTGAAGGCAGGTGCATAGCAGGAAGTCTGGTCATTCCTTCAGCCTCGCAATTTGTCTTCTGGGCAATGCAGAGCCCTGTGGCCCTTGGGCTGAGGACTTCTCTTAGTACATGAGGACAGCCAGGAGTCCCTTACTGCATTGCCCTATAATATAGTTGCCATAGTAAGTTTTTAAAGAATGCCATGTTTTCTGTCTAGCTCATGAATAGGATCAGAGGAGCACCTTTTGATGTGGTATTTTATCTCAAGGGAGGGAATCCTCACCTTTTAGTAAAGGCTTACCAGTGAAGCCTGGTCTGTGTTTTTTCCTCACCTCATTCCTGGTCTCTTTGCTGTCTGTTTTTCCTATTGTTGTCTGCTAATTCCTTTAAAATTTAGGTTTGTCTGTTCCCCCTTTATTTCTCCCCCTTTCTCTTTTTGTTTGTTGCTTTTCATCAGTAGCTCTAATGTCTCAGACAATGAGCTCCCAGTTCTGTGTTCACACCAGCTTTTAACAGTGGGTGAAGCCAGAAACCCAGTTTCATTTCTGAATCTGAAGGGTTTGCCTTCATTCTCATTCATGGTGTGATTCAGGGCGTAACAGGCCCCTTGCAGTCCATTGTTAATATATCTGCCTAATTTAGGAAAGTCTTTGGTAACCACTGTAAAATCCTTATTTTCATGAGAACTAGTTTGCATCTGCCATGAGTCAGGGTATCTGGGCTTTCCCACCATTTTTACCAGCTGTGTTTTCTCTCATTAATCCAGTTTCAAGCTAAAACTGCTTATGACTGGAAAAATACGGATGTGTTTTTGGTAGGTCTTGGGTTGGTCTTCCTGTTTCCCGCTAGGTGGAAGTATTGCTCTTTCCAGGGTGACTCGGTGGCGGCTGTGGTGCCGTTTACCTGAATGAAATTGAGTATATTCTCGTGACCAGTTACATTCCCTGCTTCATACAGGTTTACCTTGTGTATTCCGGCACAACATACATATCCATTAACTTGCTGCAAGTGTCTCAAAGGTGGGAGGTGTGTGAACTCGTAGTCAGCATACCCTTAGGTGTCAGACTGGTACCCCAGCTGTTCCCCATGTAAGAATTGTTGTCCTTTCTTTTCTAAATACTATTTCTTGGAGATTCAGAGCTGTTTACTTTATTCTCAGGCGGTAACTGCACAAATATGTGATTTGTCCAAGCATAATATTTTCACACTAAAAAATACTTCAAATCATAGAAGGCTGTGGATCAACAATGTGTTGCCATTCCAGAGCCTGCCTGCCTTTTTTCCCCCTTTTGGAATGTGGTGAGAAAGATTTAAGTTAGAAACTTATGGCCCTGGCTATCAAATGCTACTTTTCTACAGTGTTTTAGTTCTTAAGTTAAAGCCAAAGCTATATATCTTTGCAGAGTAAATAAAATAAATGTAATACAGCAGCGTTTGTCATTACTCCAATACAGCTATAATTATCATTAGAAAAGAAAAAAAGATGCAAAGAACGCCAGTGGGAAACTTTGCAGTTGCATTAACATGAGGGAAATTAAAAAACAACAACATCCCCTCCTCCTCCTTCAGTGTTGTCACTGGTTTAGCTAACAGGTGTTAGTACCCGTGGGAGCGGGAGCACAGCTGTAGACGAGCCTCTGGAATACAGACCTATTTTTAATTAAACCTGTTTTGAGAAATCTAATGAAGATGGTTGTAAAAAGGAGTCTGACCTTGTCAACATTAGGACTAGCACCTATTTAGCTGCTTGAATGATGGCATGGTGGGAACATTTTTGCAAATGCTTTCTCCTCAAACCCTGTTTAAAGTATCCTGTACATTCATAGTTATTAACCTATTTGCACATCAGATGTGACAGCAGTTTTCTCTTGAATTCAGAGGAAACTTGGATGCTCCATACCCAGTGTCATTCCTAAGTGGATTTTTGAAGTTGCTTTCTGTGCTGCTTTGCTATATGTTTTAACATCAGATGTTACCACTGCATTAGTAGGAGAGTTTTTCAAATGCACCAGATTATTAAATTTAGCTGCGTTTGCTGCTACTGCTGGACTGAATCCCATGCTCTTGGGAGTCCAACTTTTTTTAGATAATGAATCTATAAACATAATTTTTCTGCTAATTCTGAAGGACAGTAGTAAGCGCTTCAATTATCTAAGTAATTGGAAGATCTCACAGTTGTTTGCATGATCAGTGTTTGCTACATCATTTCTGCACAATAATATCTGTGCTGACCTTCTATTTCCAAACTTCACAAGGGAGGCAAAGGTCAGAGAAGTGAGTTTTGCCGAATAATCCTTCCAGCAATTTTGTGACCTGAGGCTTAGCAATGGAAAGGCTAACGGAGTGACTTCATAGGCCTAATTATGGTCACTTAACTTCTCATTAAAATGAATTGAGGCAATTTGTACCACTCCATGTGATAACTCCTTAGACTCTGGAAACAAGGTGTGTTTTCACCCTTTCTAATGACAAAGGGTTGAAATCTAAAGGGAAAATACTCGTTTGATAGTAGGTCACTTTTTATTGTGAAGGATGTCACTTGCATTTAACAAACGAATTCTCATAAGGCCTTAGCCTTGTATATCGCCCAGTTAAAGGTGTGGGTGATGCTGAATTGAGGACTAGAGTTGTACAGAACAAGAAGTTTAAAGCCTCCCATTTCTGTTATCTGAGCACTGGACTACACATCTTAGTTGTGCATAACCTTAGAATTTGTAGGAAAAAGAGAGACCTCTGGGAAGACCCTAAATGGGGAACAGTAGTGCATAAAATCATCATATTGCCTTTATTTTTTTTTTTTAGATGTTTTAGTACCACCTTTCAGACTTGTTTTGTTTGGGGTTTTTGTTCTTTTTTTTTGAAAGGCCTCACTTACATTTTAGTGCACGTGGTGACAGAGTTTATCCTGACAAAGTATCTATATATCCATCTCACACTGGTGAAACAGTTCTTTTGCTGTCAGTGCAGCACCCAGTTCCAGGACAGACTAAATTATCTGGGGAAAATTTTTTTTCTTTTCCAGTGTCTGCTGTTTTTTATGGGATTTTCTTTTAGCACAGTGGTGTTGGGTAGAAAGATGCTTTTATTTTCTCTCCCTTTCTCTGTGCTTCAAACTAAGGTAATTGTGCTGGCAGAAGTTCTGAAGTTCTAAAGCCCTAGCCTTTTTAGAGATTACTTCAGCTTATGTGAATTTCAATAATTCAGCAATTAAAAGGATGACTGTGGATAAATAGCTTGCAAAAGGTAAAACTGTAAACAAACGAAAGGTTTTTGAGTAAGCTAGGATTTTGCTTTCTGGTTAAACATGCCAGCATTTCATGTTCCAGCAATTTGCAAACCAGATAAACCCTGATGAACTTGGTAAAATTGTTTGCTTTATTCCAGTGAGGATTTCATTCTGAGGATGTATTTATCATATGGTTATCAAATGATTGCTGTGTAAAAGGGAAAACTTTTACAACGGAAAAGTGTAAGGAAAAAAGTGTGCTGTGATACTGTGAAAAGCAGCACGGTGTAAAGGAGTCCCAGTTCCTCCATTCCTTTGGTAGGCATTTAGTTTTGAGGAGGTGGCATATGAACTTGAACCTCAGTAGCCTCTGGCATCATGTAGAAGATGCTCTTGAGTGTAAATATGCCTGGACAGACTTACAATCCTTTATGTAAGTTGATGCCTTTCGGTATTTTTTAAATTTTGAAATACCCAAGATACAGGCATCTTCTGAAAATTAGCTACTGAGCATGCACAACAGCTATTTTTCATACAGCTTTCATCACTCCAGAGCCTTAGAGTGCAGTATTACTGCAGGGTATTGTTACTTAAGATTTATCAACCTTCAGTTCACAGGGTGTAATGTCTTGGCTGTTTCGAATCATGTTTGGCTGCCAGCCAAAATCAGAATTTCTTCACAAAACAAGAACTGGAAAGATCCAACTTGTCTCTGCTGATTTTGATTTATTAAAAGACTGCAGATACAGATTGACATTTTCAGCTCAATATTTGACTTTCACCAGTCTTGAAATGGGAACTCTGAGCACTTTGATAAATGTCTTAAAGGTTTGCCTGGTTTTGCTACAGCCTCTGTGTATATCTTTTTTGTTTTCTTCCCTGTTTTTAAAATAATAACTGTTTTGCAATGCTTAGTGAATTACCATGGATGTTGTTAGTATGCTTTAGGGACAGCTCTCCTTCATTCTCCAATAAGGGAAATGCATTGGTCCTGGAAGCATACCAGAATGAAAGTGCTGCATAACAAGACAATCCCTTACTACACTGTTACCAGTATAAATAGTTCTCAGATTTTCAGTGTAGGTGGTATGCCTACCATGTTAGCCTGAATTGTTTTCTGACTCATTTATCTAAAATGGCTTCCTCTCCAGGGCAGCCGAGTCTTTAGGATTGGCCCTGTCTGTTCGGTAGATATCACAGAGCTGAGTGGCACTGTGTTAAAACATAGTAGTTCTTGTAATATAAACAAATTCTTTTCCATATGCTTCAATGTGCTAAAGTCTTGGGCAGCACTTGGCCTCAAGGGTGCTTGTTGCTGATCCAACTACAGGAAGAGTCAGTAGGCTGCAGCTTTGGGATTGCTCAAGGACACTGAGGGGATTGCCCAAGGCCAGTTTCTGTGCCATGAAAAGGAACGGTGCTTTAGTTGTCACAGGACAGCTATTACAAGCATACCTGTTGGTAATTTAAAGGCACAAAAGAGTCAAAACCCCAGAGCGTACACCAGTGGAAAGGAAAACCTTGAGATGTTCCAGTTGAGCTTGTCCAGGCTGGAATCAAGGAAAGAGCAGTGTACACAGCAGCTCCCTTGTTGTTTTTGTAGTATGGTCAGGCTCTTAGGAAACCCCCAAGAAATATGCACTACAAAAATACCCGGAGCATTGCTGGGTATGAGTTGGTATTTTGTAGATTCCAGTCTGGATAATCTCATCTGGGATAAGTCATGTTTTTTTTTTTCCCAAGTGTATGCTTGAGGTTTAGATTTTTTCACACCTGTTATTTACCGGGTTGAACGCATATGGTTAAATGAAGCATAGCACGCATTCAGCTGGGTCAGGGACATGGTGACGGTTCTGTGGGATTTAATTATGTCATATTTCTGATCCCAAAAGGTAGCTGTGTTGTAGAAGGCTCCTTTCATGTCCTTTGTGGAACTATTTTATAACTGGGCCTCTTGTTTGATTATATTTATTGCACAAATGTAAAGAATGGCAGATCTAAAAAAAACCCCAAACCCACCTGTTTTCATCTGAAGGAATTAAATGCTTTGCTTGAGAATTCTCTGTGCAGTATGCTGCCAAGTAAGTTAATGGATGGTAACATTTGTAAGTATTTTGGAGACTAATTTTAGGTTATGAGTGACCAGTTTCAAGTTTTATTATGCAAGGTCTCATACAGAATGGGAGGGCTGATATTATTGAGTTTAGTGAAGTTGTGCTTAGTGCAAACACCACTAAAAAGTAAGTAGGTAATGTTAATGGGATAGTACATTTCCATAGAATAATGGTTTCCTGCTGTTAGATAAAAGCCAGAGACCAAGCAAATGTTTATTTTTTGAGTGGGAGACCTAGATCTGATGATGATGTTTCACTAAAATGACTTGTCTCTTAGGCAGAATGACTGATGCAGATGTAACCACTTTAATCTCATTAGTGATATATTAGGCAGATTGTTCCCACAGATTGTTTTACACTATAGTCTTTACATCTGTTGATAAGAGACCTCTGATATCTGTTATTCTGTATTCCCACATTACACCCTACAAAAACAGCTGCTAGGACTGTTCTCTCTTATCCCTAGCTAAGATCTAAACAACTACAGCCACTACTCATATCCTGAGTGTTAATATAACAAATGCCTGCTTCACTGTGCATTTCCCCAGTGCTGTTACTTTTTGCTCATCCTGCCTTTATGGTGTGACTCACACATCTCTGAGCTGGTTTGAAGTCTTTGAAGAGGTGTCCATCTCCTGATCATTCATCTGTTAAAAAAAACCCCAACATTGTCTTAGGTAGCACACAAAAGAGGAGAGGCTGAAAGTTAGCTTCTGGGGGGAAGAGATACACATGTACCTTGGGGAGATGGGTGGAAAGAGATCTTGGGAGGTTATGAGGTACCATTTTGCCCTAGCTGAAACTTCAGGGTGGTCTTTCATTTAAGTATATGCATCATAGCTATTGCAGAAAGACTGGAATGTCTCTCTGACCATTTGTTTTCTCTTTAGGGCCAAGGACAAACCTTTCAGTTTCCCAACCTCTTTCCAGAGAAAGAACAAGACACAGAAACTCGCTCTTTTGATGACTTCAGGAATAAATTTATGGAGAAAGAGAAGCAGAAGCAGGAAGGTGACCCCAGACGAGGTGGAGTCCCTGACTGGTTTGGACTTTGATTCAACAAGCCAGCTGCCTTCCTTTAGGCTCAGAGGGATTTTGATTAGCACAACTTGCACTCTTCCCTCGTAATGACCGAATGTTTATTCTTGAGCAGCCCTTGCTAGTGTGTCATTTTTGCTGGCTGTGTGTGCATGACTACAACAAAATGGCCCTGAAGAAATAAAAAGGTAAAATAAATCTGACTGCATCAGGTCTTTCCTGTAAACTTGTGGACTGTTTCTAAAATATGGAATTCCTTGTTGTAATTTCTGACTATGAAGGGTGTCACTGTGTTTACTTCCTTTGTGCTTCTACAGGTTGTTTTGAGTAGAAATAGGAGGCATTTATCCTAGGCATATCCTAGCATACATGCAGTTTGCACTGAATAGAACGTATAAAAGTCAAGATAGGCCAGTCAGAGGTGGACATGAAAATGTAGGTAACTGGACTATAGGCTCAGGACATAGGGTTCCCTTGTTGTCAGTTACTGTGTCCTGCTATCTTATGTGTTGCCTTTCTTGCAGTGACCCCTTCTTTCCTGGAAAAGTGTGTGATCTTATTGCCCTCCTGTAACAGCGTGGTGTTTCATGGACAGGGTTTATAGGACAGAGTTATGATGGCGCACGTATGTATTTGATTCCCAGAAGCATCAAGGAACAGACAAAGGTGGTGCACGTGTCTGCTTGCTGTTTTGGGGTGCAGGTAGTTGCCTTCTGTGGCTGCCTGCCCTAGGAATGTTTATTGGCATGGTTGCTTCTTGCCTTGTCCGCAGCTACCTTGCAGTGCTGGCAGGTGTCCTGTGTGGACACAGTTGTATTGGCACAGAAATGTGTCTGCTTGTGTAGGCTGTTTTGTGCTGAGGACTAATAAAAAGACTCCTTTTACTTTTTCTAGTGTAACTCCCCCTACTTCCAAGTTGCTGATGCCAGGGCAGTGGTAGAACTTTTCTAGGCCCTCAGGGCTGCCACGTTCAGTTTTTTCGTTTCTTGGCTCTGTGACTCTTCTTGCTCTGATGAGGCTATTTCCTCTTTGCCTTTGTCAAGTAATGTGCTCTGCTTTTGTGTCAGAAACAGCGGGGAAAAGGAGGGCTCTAAGGACTTCACCACAGATGGAGAAGGATATTTCTGCAGACCATTTGCTACAATACAGCACATGCAGGGTTAAACATACAGCTAATGTCTCCCTGGCTTTTGAACTCTGCCACTTGGAGCAAATTGGCAGGGTAGTGAATGAGCCCATGCCTTCAATGCTTCTACCCGGGTGCTCTCCTTTATTGTTCTGTGTCTGAACTTCTTGTTTGGACAGCTAGCAAGATGTTTACAAGGAAACAGCTGTTCTCCAGAGAGGCAATCCAAATAGGATTTTACGCACCCCCTTCTGTTCATTAGTCACCTCTTTCCCCCTGCTACTTCCCTTCTGCATGACAGTCCATCTTCTGTGGTTTGTTGCTTACAACTCCAGTGACTCTCCCACCCCTCTCTGTTCACTTTCCAAGGAGGGGCGATTGTGTATGATGTGAGTTAGCCTGTGCTTAACAGAGAGATGCTCTCAGAAATGAGGGAGATAAAGGAGGATTTGCTACTCCCAGCTTGCCAGCAGTTAGAATAGTAGATGTGGAAAAATACTGACTTCATTGAAAACAGTTTGTATGTTTGGCATATCTGCAAAGGCAACAATTCCAGAGTTCTATAGTGACATGTGAAATTCCAGGTTAAATCAGGAGCTGGCCTGCAGTTTTAGAGTAGGATGGCTGAATTTATCTAGGCACAAGGGTCTCCTCCCTGCTAAACACAGCCTTCCACACCCCCCTTCCTTTTCTAAATATATTGTTTTTAAAGGGCTGTTTATCAAACTCACAAATCAATGTGGAGATACCTATATTGGGACTGGGGTTTTGTTCCTATAACATAATATTAGGGATTTTGCTGTTTTTTCTTCACTTTACTTTGTGGTTACCTTCAATATAGGTAACTCCATCTCTTTCATCTCGATGAAGATAAAAAAATTCATTTAGTGCTGCCATATATCTTCCTAACTAGTTGGCAGTCTTGAGCAAGCTGAATTCTGCGAAGAAGAGGCTCCGACATATGTAAATGAGCCACCCCCACCACCCCACCTCCTCAGCCACAGTGAACTGAGGGACGCCTTTGCCGCCATGCTGGGGTGTGCCGAGCAGGGGTGGGCAGCTGGTACTGCCCCCGTGCTGTTGCAGTGCGGCGGTGGGGTGGGGATAGCCACCCCCGTGCCATGCCCCTGCCCCACGGTGGTGCCTGCCCTGCAGTGGTGCCCCCCCACAGAGCCCCAGCTTGCTGCGGAGCTCTGGCTTGCTGCGGTGCCCCATCCCACAGTGGTGCTGTGCATTATGGGCAGGCCAGTCCCGCCCTCTGGTGCGGCAGAGGCACTGACTGCACATGCGCAGCCGTATGGTGGTCGTGTGACCTGGAAAAAAAGTGCAAATGACTGAGGGAAGACAAGGACGTTTTAGCGGGGAAAAAAACCCGTGAAGAATTGAATACGTGAAATTTGAGCCATGAAGAACTGAGAGGTTGCTGTGTATATACCCATCAGCCTCTCTGTTAACAGTCCTTAGGAGACATTGGAGTTACCAGCTTCTGTACTGGCATTGAGGACCGAACCAGAGTGGAATTTATTTGCAGTCCCAAATATCCTCTAGGCTGAGTGAGTATCAGAAGTCCCTGGGTAGGTCTACCATGCTTTGCTATTATGTAAGTTCACCATGGGTGATACATTTCTAGCTAATGTTCAAGACAGATTTTTTGTCTAGAGGGGCACAAAAGGGAAGGAACGGAGATACAAATATACCCATGTCTATATGAAGGTGCTGCA
The DNA here is from genome assembly GCA_013390025.1 of Pitta sordida. Classification (NCBI taxonomy): domain Eukaryota; kingdom Metazoa; phylum Chordata; class Aves; order Passeriformes; family Pittidae; genus Pitta; species Pitta sordida. The sequence goes on from WEKX01008869.1 coordinate 309,653, forward strand.
ACCAAATTCTGACAGATAGTCAAGCAGTTTAAGAGGGCAGTCATGGAAAGATCAGAAGGGTTTGAGTTGGAAAGGACCTGAAAGGTCACCTAGTTCCAACCCATTGTCATGGTCAGGGACACCTTCCTCAATGTTGCCAGCTACCTCTAAAACAGTATTTCTGCGAAATTAAGGTAAGAATAAAAAAAAAAGAAAAATCAAAGACCCCAACCCGACATTATTTTGCATTAATGCTTCTGTGTGCCATAGAAATGGGATTAAAAATACGTATTTTAAGCTTTCCTGGTCCCTTGTTGACCAGTGTTTGTGAGGAAGAGCCAATGACTAATACCTGGTACTTCAGTGCTTCACAAATCCCATTCCCAAAGCTGTGCAGGTGGGCTGAAAGATAATAGTGATGTGCTTTAGTATGAAGGTGGAGATTATATCACATACCAGAGAGAAGTACAGCAAATAAGTCATGGAACTAGGACAGGGACTCAGATTTTTTTCTGAGTTTTGTTCACTGTACTGTGCTCCTTCCAACGCATCCTGATGCTTCTTTTGGGTGATGTAAGGGGTCAGCAGATCCTATGAAGTCACATCTAGCCCTGCTGTCAGAGGTGTTGAGCTGTCCTTGGCTATGTGACTGGCCATACCTGTGGGCCAAGGATATGGACATGCATGTGAATGACTTCTCCAAGGACCAAAGTAATGACTTGGTTGGAGAGACTGATGTTCACTTGTGGTGCAGGAGAAGCCACGTCCTGCACTTGGCGTGCACAGCTCTGCAGCTGCTGGCTTCTCTGACGTGCAAGGGAGATGCTGAATGCAGTTTCTTTCCCTTCTGAACGTGTGCAACCCCCCAAAGAGAGTAATGTGCTGGAACAGTTAGCAGATGCACAATTGACTGTATTGGCCACTCTGGTGGAGAAAGTGACTGGCTATGATGAGTGCTATCCCAGCAATAGCAGGACCCTTCAGAAGGAGGACACAATTGCTTTTTTGTTTTACTTGTTTGGTTTTACTTGTTTTACTTGTCATGAGCTTGTCTAAGTCCCTCTGAGTGACACCTCATCCCTCAGGTGTGTCAACATGAGGCGTTGAGCGATATGATCTAGATGTAGATGCTAGGTTAGTTGGATTATAGGTTGGACTAGATGATCTTCAAGGTCCTTTCCAGCCTTATCTATACTGTGATACTGTGAACTGCATCACTGAGCTTGGTGTTGTCTACAAACGTGCCCTGGGTGCACTTTATCCCACTGTTTATGTCACTAAAGATGTTAAACAAAACTGGTCCCAGTGCAGACCCCTGAGGGACACCACCATGTTAAAGGTTAAGTGTAGCCTGCACACTTAAGTGGCCAATTTTACAGTCCTGTCTATCACTCCTTGTTTTGAAGCTACTAGTGATTAAAAAAAAAAAAAAAAGGTTAAATTACAGGAAAGCAGTAAGTGCAACCTTGTGGTGGATTCTGTATGTTAATCTGTTGTAAGAAATATTCTTGCTCTGGGCAAAGCAAAGCTGAGATTCAGGGAGAGTAGATAGCTCACCTTCATGGCTGAACAAGCCTGAGAATGGGTAATCCAGAGTTACTGATACCTGCTTCCGTACTGGGACCCCTAAATTACACATCAGGTGACAGAAAAATGTAATCAACAGTTTGATCCACTGTTGACCCATTGTCATTAGCAGTGCTGAATGACTGAAGCAGTAGGAAAATTTTGCTTACTTTATCCAATCCTGTCTTGCTGTGGAAAATGTCTTCATGGCTGGAGAATTCCTATTCCATCCAGGTTACCGAATTACATCAAAGTTGTGATTTTTATTTCAGGAAAACTGTTTTACCTAGTGGAATTTTCAGGTTGTAGGACAGACTATTGCTTCTTCAGCTCCAGTGTGTTTGTGGAATGGTTTGCAGAGAGTGATATGGGTTGGATAAAGGATGTCTCCTTAGTGTATGCAAAAGGGCAAGGTACATAAAGCAAGCATTATTTTTTCCTGGGAGGACTGAAAGCTGTATCTTGACAATGCTGCTTTCTCCTGAAGTAGAATTCAAGGACTGCTCAGAGTCCAATTTAAAACAGTTGTCTGTGAATGGCTTTCCACAGTAGTTTATATGCCAAGGCTCATAGGTACCACAGTTAAAAAGGAGCACTGTGATAATCCCTGTTGACCTCCTGAGTAACACAGACCATAAAATGTCATGCTGTACTTTCTGTGCATAGGCCAAAAGCTTACGGTTGACTGTTGAATAATTTTCAAGGCTTGAACTTGACAAATCTTGTAAAACCAAGTCAGTTTCCTTGAATAAGCTGGCCCCAAATAGCATGAAAGTCAGCAACATGTTGTCATTTGTCCTGTGAATTAGGTAAAGTGGTTGTAATGAATGTTGCTGCTTAGGAATCATGTGTTTGTAAAGAAGAGAGGTAATTTTTTATAAATATTATTTTCTTTAAATTCTAAAGGTTTTAGGCAAGCTAAGATGCAATACTGGCTGAGCCATTTATTTTACAGTGATTTATGGCTATTCGGACAGCATTTAGCTCGTTGTGTATAGTACGGCTTATCAAAGTGTGTGCTGCTGTTGTGGACACACCCAGCTTGCAGGGTTAGGGAAATACATGTATCAGTTACTTATTCTGTGGCTTGAGAACTCAGTAATTAGGGCCTGGTGCAAAACTAATTGTTTTGAATTACAAAAGAGGACTGATTATCTGTCTCAACCTTTTCTGCCTTCAGCTGTTAGAAAATGCTGCAAATAAAGTGATAAAAAATATGGAGAATTTGTGCAGTGCAGAATTAGGCACTGCATTTTCTTCTGTGGTAACTGGGGCTTTAGAGAGGTTACACACAATATTCTAGGTACATGGGTCTTGCTTAGGATCCGTCCCTTAGTACTTACTATCTATGTTTCATTTTCCAAAGTTCTTGGTTTAGGAGTCAGACCAATGTCAGTGATTCAAGGCTTGGAAAACTTCCTTTCCTAAAAAAAGGTTTGGGAAACTCCCTCTGTTGAATTGTGATTTAGAAGTATTTTGACTGTTGTCTGTCTGAATGTACCTGGAAAAATCTCAGAAGCAGCGCATAGGTTAGTGTAGCTAAACACGTGAAATGAGCTGACTAGAAAGGGAATGGTGGTGAGGGTGGGAAAGTAATATCCTCCTAGATGAAAGAAGAGGCCAGGGAGTTGTTCTGGACTGGGTCTATGTGGTGTATTTCTTGTGAGCCTGCGCTGAAAACGGCAGAACTGTTGAAGGCCTCTTAGGTCATGTAGTCTATCCCCTCAAGTGAAGAGAGCCTGCTGCAGACTGAGCCGTGCCAGTGCTTGCACACATGGCAAACCCAGTGTGTGGTGTGTCACAACAGCTGTCAAAGACTGGTCGTCATACCCAAAGTTTCTAAACATCCTGTTTATCCTTGCAAGGAAGAACACTTGATTGAAAGATAAATACCAAAGAAAAAAACCCAAACCCAAACCAAAACACCCCAAACCAACCCCAACCAACCAACCAACCAAAAAAACCTAACAAAAACCAACAAAACAAAACCCAACCCCAAAACTGGTGCTAGGAACAACATTTGCCCTTGGGCCAACAAACCTGAAAACAAAAGAAAATAAACATGGCATGGAAGCAAACACATTTCCACACAAGTCCAGATTCTAAAAGGGATTTAGGAGCTTAGCTTGTTTTGGCATGCTTGAAAAAGAAAAAGCTGTCTGGGTGCCAGGATTCTTGGGGATCTGTATGTGTGCGTGTGTATCAGGGGAAGAGCACGGGGAAAGACAAGGTGTCTGTGGTGATGTGAGGGGAAAACAGAGGACATTGGAACTGCCAGGAAGATTTATGCAGGGTCACCCTTGAGGTGTAGCTTGCACTTTTTTTTTTTTTGTAATTAAACATGCCAAAGGAAAACCCTTCAAATTGGCAGCGAGATTTTTTTTCTTCCCCTTCTGTTTGTTGTTCATTTGTCGCTGCACGGGAGGTCTGTTTACTTTGCTCAAGAGAATGAAGGACCCGAGAAACACTGTTCTGCATGCAAAGTTTTTATGGAAGGGGTTAGAGGAAGGGAAGGAGAGGAACTTTGAAGCCTTTTGAAACAGAGGGAAAAGAGTTTGTGGGCTGGTTTTTTTTGCTTCTTTGCCCAATGTATGTTGGGTCTGATGCTGCTACTGCTTCTGCAGACATTGCTGAGTCCTGGACTTCAAAGATGGGTCCTGCTGTTAAGGGCTGATCAGGCAGATCTCTACAGGGTGTGTATAAGAAGCCCTAAGACTTGATGCCCATGGGATCTCTCCTGTAGGTTCCTTTTGAACTGGGGTTGGTACTCCTCTCTCCTACCACCTCCTTGTTGACTCTACTCAGTGAAGTTCTGAATTAATTCATGAACATGCCAATGCAGCTCTTCATTCCAGAACTTTTCCAGAACTTAATGGAAGAAGTCTTCATGTCTTACAGTGCTGAAACAAGTAGAAGAGGGCAGTGGGGAGAAAACTAAAGGTGCTGCACAAATGGTGTGAATATTTTTCATTCAAGAGATGAGCACAGCCCTGGGGATACTTTTTTGCATGTGCATTCTTTTAGGTTATGGGGAGTGAGAACAGTGGCATGTGGCAGGCAGTGTACTGCAGTGTGAGACAGGTCAAAGGAACAGCTAATTAAGGAAGTGGGTAATTCCATTGGAGCAGGCTCTGGAGCTATGTGATGTTCTGCCATTTTGAGTTTTCTTATACATTTTGAGTGGTGAAAGAGGACATGAACTGGTGGGTCTGCCTGCAGCTTCAGTCTTGTGTTCAAAGTGGCTGTTTTCTAACCCGAGTTATTTCTGTATTGCCCTAATGGATGGCAGAACAGAGAGAACTCCCTCTTCAATTGGAAGACGGAGTTGATTCCTTTTATCTCTATGTTGCCTGTTTGAATTGACAGCAAAGCAGCTCAGCAATCTCAGGACATCTTTCTGTACTGTGAAGGTACTGGGACACACCATGTTGTTTTGTCCACTTTATCTCTAAGAGGAGAGGGTGCCAGCTGTGATTGTAGTCAAGGAAACAGAAAAAGACCCCTTGTGAAAAGACATTGAAAAACCTGTAAATATTCATTCTAAGGAGGGAGAAAGGAGAGGCAACATGATTAGAGATGGACTATCCAGAAGTACCTCCCTTTATGATATATGGGAGTGGGGACTGTCAGAGAAACAAAAAAGAAGGCAAGATAGAAACTGACATAAAAATGTTTTCACTCAACATGGAGTTAGATTAGTGTTGTGCAATTCTTTGCCACAAAATCTCAGGGCCAAGAACTTTTCTGGATGCAGACACACTCTGACTGTTTCTGTGGATAACCAAGATATCAGAGAGCTAATGGTAATATTAAAAGAACAAGGGTTTGGGGAAATTGTCCAGTGCCACATGCGTCAAGGCACAAGCTGACTCCAGCAGACGGAAATGGGGATAGGAAGAGACACTTATTTCGGAAGTGAAATAGCCTGTGAGTTGTCTCTTGCAGGGTTTCTTTTTCTGACCCCTGGATCAGCCTCTATGTTGTGTTGCAGAATCCCAGCCGAGCTTTGGAAAGACAGCAGATTTGGCTGCTGTCTCAGCTGCAGTACATCTAACTGTGTGGTAGACATTGTGGAAAGGTGGAGCACCTGCTGCATTCGTCAGCTGCCAGTTGTGGATGTCAAGATTTCTCTCTGCCCCCCAAAGAAAGCTTATTTCAGTGACCTGGAAATCAGGAGAGTGAACTTAAGTTCCAAACTGTATTCAACTGAGCTTGGGTCAGTTCCTTAACATCTCCTTCTGTCTTCATTTTGTCTCATAGAAGTTATCTAGGGATGATCCCCCTCCTCTGGACCTGACTTATCTTCCTGACTAGTATCTAGAGGTCCTTCATGAAAAGTGCCCCCTCCCTTTCCTCTGTGGCAGAATATGACACACTGCACAAATATTGATATACTGAGATTGAAGGCTGGTTCCTTAATTTGCCTTTTTCATTTTTTTAAACACTCTTTAGCTGTCTTGTCTGTAAAAAGTAGCAGAGGAGCTTTGAACACCTTAGCTGTAGAGTCATGCTGTTCATAAACAACTCCTCAGTAAAAGGGCTTTTTTGTTTTTATTGTATTTTTGTTTCACTGCTTATAATAGCTATAAACAACCGCTGTGTGGAGTGTATCTTGAAACTTGTGACCAGCTGGGTGAGGGGCCTTCATATCAATTTCAAGCCTGTGGAGAAGAGATCATAACAGGTCCCTGGCTGCTCCAGCCACTTCCTGCCTGCCAAGGAATGCTGGAAGCAGAGGTCATTATTGCACAAGTAATTAAAGGTTCATCAGCCCTACCTCTCTGATTGCTTAAGGCCATTGTAATAAGGGACAAATACTCCAACTTGCCCACTGTTACTTGTTTTCTGCTTTCTGTTTTTCTTGGCTTGAGAAGAGGAATTATGAAGACTCTTGAGTAGGATCTGGGAGTGCTGTGGTCTAATGCATTTGGCTGTGGCCTTGGGTATGCTGTGGAACACTCTTGTACTGAGAAATGAAGTATCTTCAGGGCCCCCTCTCTTCCTGCTTCTCCCTCAGATCCAGACACCAGAGAGATGTTCTGAAAAAGCTGGTCCATGTTGCCCAGGCTCTGGCACAGGGTGGGTAAAGAAGGCAGGCTTGGGGAGTTCTGCAGAGTTATGCCTCTCAGTGGCCTCCTGTCCTCGCATTAACAGAGGGGTTTTACTTCATCTGAGCTGAATTCCAAAAATGTGAGACTGACATAAGTGGGAGGGTTTCCTATGAATTTTCTTAGAGGGATTAATTTCTCTTTCTGTGGTTTGCATTCTGAAGGTCACATTTTTATATGTTTTTTCTCCATTATAGAATGCAAGAAATTACTTTCTTTGCCTTTTAAATAGACTGATACTTACATATGGGCAGGGACCTCTTGAAAAACAAAAAAATAAGTACTAAATATTGTGAATCTTGGACAGAATCATGAAAGCAGGGCAGCCTGAGCCACCCACCCTTTAACTGTCTGTCCTTTGAGATCTGGGGAGTTTTTTATCTTTGAAGCACATAGCCCACAGATGTGGGAAGCCAGATGTGTACTCCAGTTTTTCCTTTTGTGGATGAAGGAAGATGAAGAGCAGTGGAAGAAACACCTGAAAAGAAAAAGAGAGCTGGGTTTGGCCCCATTAGTCCAGGAACATTGTGAATGAGCTTCAGGGTGTGGCTGGTACATGGTGGGCATTTTCCTCCCTCCTAGGAGGATAAATGGGGATTGAGCTTGGACTGTGCTTGCTGTGTGCACCCTAAAAACCTCCTTGTTGATGATGTTTTGTCCAAGAGAGCCTGGGTAAGCAGATGGAGTGGGTGATGGAGATGATCTACTGAGGAAGGGGAAATGTGGAGTGAGAAGAGAGGCAATAAAAGGGCAGATGGGTGGCCGACCCTGTTGGAGTGGAGGAGGGCAATAACTCCTCTCAAAAGGAGTAAGGGGCCAGCAGTGGAATTGCCTGGAATAAGTGGCTGAGGCAGAAAAGAGTTGGTGTAAAGATTAGGTCTGGCAGACCTAAGGTTATTCTGTGTGTGTCTGTGAGGGAGTTGAATAACTCCTTGGTCAGTCCGCAGAGGCTGTCTCATCAGTGGTCTCGTGCCAGTCACAGCCCAGGATGCTCCAAGGTAACACTAACCCTGCTGCAGAGCAGAACCACGTTGACACATGAATGCAGCCCCCAGTGTGGCAGCCTTACAACAGACACTGCGTAATGGCCTGTTTTGAATTTGTATTTCATTTGCCTCCCATATGGGATCAGTTTTTCCCTTTTCTTTATTTTTTTAATAGTGTTTTTCCTAGTCATAATAATCAGCTTTTCCCTGCCTTCTCCTCTTCATTTTTCACAGCTGGCTTTGATTGGTTTCAGTCCTGCAGATGCTCCTTCGGACCCAGAAGAAGGGGCAAAGGTTCTTTTCCTTTTCAGTGTGAGGCAGACAGCCTTGCCGGAGGGGTGGGGGAGACTGGCGCTCCTGGACTAGCCTACTCTTTGCTGTGGCCCCAGCTGGCCTCTTGTGCATCTGGTGAGGTTTGCCAAATTGCAAGATAATTTCTCTGCCAAAGGCCTGGAGAAGATCACAAGTTGTTGATGGCGTGAATGCCCCTTCTCTTGCGCCGTTCAAAAACAACCATTCTTGCAAGCAAGAGGGGCAGGATCCCCAAATACCTCGTGCTCGCACACTGTGAGTACAAAGGGCCAGAGTGCATCTGCAGACAGCGCACTGAGACTGACTCAGATTTCTGTGTCTGTGTGCTGTCAGGCTTACGGCAACTGCAGCCCCATGTGTCTGGCTGTGCGAGGTCGTCATTCTCTGTACTGGGCACGATGAACCTGCACAACCATGTCACACACCACCGGAAGGAACTGGCAAGCGCACAGGTGGAAAGCACCCTGAGTGCATGAATTGGCATGAGAAAAAAAATAGCTATTGGATGGACAGGCAGACTTTCCTGATTTTTTTAGGGCATGAGTCAAACACAAATCGCATGGTAGAAAGGAGAAACTTCCCTTGGAGGCAACCTAATCCACAACCGTCTGATGTGGGGTTTCTAGCAACTTCCTTCAAAGCAGCTTGTGCTGGTCACTGTCGGAGATGGATGGCTGAATTGACAGTCACTCAGCTGATGTGTTATGGCTATTCCTGCATTCCAGGCACCCTCCAAGACAATGAGACATAGCATTGCACAAGACCAAAAGAAAGTAAATGTTTACAGGCACAACGCACATTTCAGCTTGTTACATGTTCCTGAGTAGTGAAAGAAATGATACAATAATTAAAACAGGTCCCAAGTCCCAGTGTGTATCTTGGCTTGCAGCACAGTTCTCTTGGAGTGCTGCCTCTGCCTCTCTGTGATCCCAGCCTGAGCAGTACCACTGGGCCTCTGCATCCAGGTCAAGGTCTTTCCAGTTACTCCAAGTACGTCCCCTTTCTGAGAACTGCAAAAGCATTTTGGTGAGGTGGTGTTATGGCTTGGGATGGAGTCGGGGGCTTGATGTTTTCCCAGCACCCAATCATGCTGGGATTTCCCAAGATGCTGGCCTTGGGTATCCAAAGCATCAGTGTAGGGGAAGTTATAGTGCAATTTATTCTCATGGGAGAAGGGTAGAATAGTAGAAGAGAGGTGTACGTTTAAATAATTTGTTCCCTGAAGTATCCCTTTGTAATGGTCTTTGTGCACCTTCAGGAAAGAAATTAGGGTGCAATAAAGCTGATGCAGTGAAGGGCTGTGTTGGCACACTTGACAGCTGTGCCAGGAAACAAGCATGTGAGTATCTACCTCTGCTCTCCTGCTCTGAGCACAAGATTGGTCACAGCACAACTTGAAGGCTAGGATCACAGTATCACAGAGTATGCCGAGTTGGAAGGGACCCACAAGGATTAATGAGTCCAACTCCTGGCCCTGCAAAGGTAAATCCCCAAGAATCATACCATGTACTTGAAAGTATTGTCCAAACACTTCTTGAAGGCTTGATGCTGTGACCACTTCTTTGGAAAACCTGTTCCTGTGCCCAGCCACCCTCTAGGTAAAGAACCTTTTCCTAGTATACAACCTAAACCTCGTCTGACACAGCTTCATGCCATTCCCACAGGTCCTGTCACTTCTTCACCACTAAGAAGAGATCAGTGCCTCCCCCTCCTCTTCCCCTCATGAGGAACTTGTAACTGCCATGAGGTCTCCCCTCACTCTCCTCTTCTCCAGGCTGAACAGAGCAGGTGACCTCAGCCATTCCTCATATGGTTTCCCCTCGAGGCCCTTCACCATCTTTGTTGCCCTCCTTTGAACACTCGCTAGGAGCTTAATATTTTTCTTATATTGTGGTGACTAAAACTGCCACAATATTCAAGCTGAGGCTGTACTGGTGCAGAGCAGGACAATCCTCTCCCTCGACTGGCTGGAGATGCTTTGCCTGGTGCCCTGCAGGACGCGGTTGGCCCTCCTGGCTGCCAGGGCACTGCTGACTCCTGTTCAACTTGCTGTTGACCAGGACCCCCAGGTCCGTTTCCATGGCACTGGTTTCTAGCATCTCATTCCCCAGTCTGTACATACATCCAGGGTTGCCTCATCCCAGGTACAGATCCATCACTTCTCAAATTGTTGAGGTCTCTATGCAGGGCCTCTCTGCCTTTTAGGGAGTCAACAGTTCCCAGTTTTGTGTCATCTGCAAACTCGCTTAGTATCCCTTCCAGTCCTGCGTCCAAGTCATTTATGAAGATGTTGAAGGGCACGGAGCCTAAGAAGGAGCCCACTAGTGACAGATCGCCTGTCTCCTTGTGGTGAGTCAGGTGGGTGGAGAAGAGAAGAATGCCTCTGCTCTGGCTGCTCTGCCCCTTTTTCCAAAGGGAAAAGTAGAGGGCTGTGGTGGGTGGAGTTGTTTTGCATGAAAGGGTAAAGTGATTGGGTCTTTCTCTTTAGGACATGGAAATAAGAAGAGAGTGAAGAGGTGATTGAAACACTTTCTCCACAGAGTTGCTGTGTGTTTGATGATACCTCCTCCCAAGATGTGAAGCTCTTGTAGCATTGTCTTGGCCTTCTCACCAAAAGGACGTATGTTACCCTACAAGTTAGTCCTTGGCAAGAAGAAAGGCATTTTTAGTAATGATCAGCCCACTACGCACATGGCACAGAGAGATAGATCTCCATGCATGTGTTACAATGGACTCGGGTGTAGACTCAATATTCACATATAAGCAATAGCTCTAGCTGCTGACTTGCACCACTTTTCTTGGTTCTCTCACTTGAGCAGTGAGCTGGCTCAAGAGAGATATTAATAATTTTATTTGAAATAATAACTGAGATGTATACTGAAGCTATAAATGTCTATGCTTCCTGTAAGGAGGAAATGCAATCCAAAAAGCATACAGTAATTGTCCAACAGACTGTTTCTGAGAGCATACATACAGCACTGACTAGGTCCCATACAACAGGCAGGTCAAACGTCCACAGCCATTGCCAAGTTTGCAAATAAGTTGGATTTGTTGTTTAGTTTGCCACATAAAGAGTACTTTTAAAATGTGGCAGCTACATGATGTCTTGTCTTATGTGAGTGAGTTATTTAATAACCTTGTTATTTGGGAGAAATGCTGACTTTTTTATAAGGCAAGTTGCAACCTGCTTCTGTGCCATATTCTGTTACAGCTTTTCTCTGCCCTTAGGAAAACCAGGCTTGATTTTAGATGTGTCAGATCATTCTGAAGGCAAATGACAACACCTGAATTAAGTCATGGGAGGACTCTTCAGTCAGTAAGTTATTAAAAAATTATTTTGATTTAAGAATACAATATTTGTGTTCAATCTACTCGGAAATTTACCACCAGCTCTTCAAAGTTTTTGCATAGTTAAATCTCCTTAGGAACCTGGGTAGTGACTATTGTTGAGGAAAATACAAAAAACCTGGGCACCATTATAAACACTCACTGTTGTGCAGTGTGTGGGGAATTTAGCCTGGGAGTCAAGATCCCAGACCAAGTCCTGTCATCGATGATGGGAAATTTCCATGGATGTAGTACACAGAAAAACAGATGGACATGATGACATTTCTCTAACCGTGAACTATCAAAAATCTTCCTATAAAGATTATCTGCTTTGGTCTTACTGGAGTAGTAAAGGCCTGTGTTTGTAAAGTGGAAAAGCCAGCTTTCAGAAGTCTGTTTTTTTACAGAATGCTTGACACACAAGCCATAATTCTGGGATTCTGGTTCCCTTGTTAAGTCCTCCTGCTTTCAAATTCTTGGAGCTAATTTTCATTGACAATAGGAACATTCCTTGAAAAATGCTGATGTAATGAAGTACGTGCTACTTGAGATTAAAAGATTTATTCAGTGACTCCTTTGTGAAACTTTTGTGAAGTGTCTTAACATTTTTATGTTTCTCTAACTGCCAACAAAATCTCATTGCACCACAGAGTTTGCAACATTAGTCAGATTTTGACATGGGCTCACGCAAGAAGCAGTTTTCACAGTCAGGAATCATAAAATGTTAAAGAAATTGCCATTATTTGAAAACTAGACACAGTTCAGTGAAGCAGATGGACTTGCTAACAGTTGACTTAGGAGGTCTGTAGCACAGCTGTGTTGACATGGATTATAGACAATCAAAATTGTATATAAAGTGCATGCCTTAGTTTTAGTTTTAAGCATATTGCTAACATTTAATGAACTGTGTAACCTTATATGGTTTATGTATTTTTGTACTGTAGCTGCAAGTTATGCTAAGGCCCTGACTAAACCTTCCCAGAAATCTGTATTGCTATTTGTAATGCAGGCACACAGACTGAGTGTGCCAGTAAGCCTTTGACTGAATCTTGATTAATGTAAATCCGTTAAACCTGTAGGTGCCATTCCAGCCCAGGGAACCTCTTACAGCTTTTAACCATGTCCACATCAGAGTTACAGTCCCTTTGCTTCAGATAATTTCCAAAGACCAATTGGAGAATGTTTGGACTTGCTTGTGAAGGATCAGGAATAGAGACATTTTCTGAAGCCCCTGGCTGGCTTGTTTGCAACACCATCCCAATAAAATTTAAGCCCTCAGACACAAACTTAGGAAAAGAAAGAAGAAAACAGAATTCTGATATATTTCACAACCCTACTCTCTGATCCCAGGAGAAAAATTGGGTAAGAAACACTGATCTTTCTTACATATCTGTCTGTCTGCAGTTTTCAGTTAGTTCTTTTTTACTAGTTAGGTCTCCTGGGTTAGGTGAACAATTTGCCTAATTATTTCAGTGCATTGCTTTAACTAAGCCACAGAGAGGGGATGTAGTAGCACAGCATTTAACCTAGTGGAAAATGGGATGTGTGGGGAGAGGAAGACATCATGAAGTGTGGTAAATTGCAATGGAACCTCGATGGTGAGATGGATCAAAGCACTAAGTTCTCCTCCTGATTCTGGTGCATGATAACATCTGGTGCCTAATATCCATTTTGTTGGCAAAATTTGCAGACTTCAGTTTGCCAGGAAATGTGCTGAATATGCATAAATTCTTCTGTGTGTGTAATGGGACAAGGCAATTCCAGCATGGAGACCAGCTTCTTTCAAGGTAAATCTTTCTGGGAATAACCTTCCTGATCTATTTTGCTGTCAACACCTGCTAGGAATTCTGCCACTTAGCAGTAATGGCAAAGGCACCTGATGAGAAAGGATTAATAACTCAGTTATTAACAGCTTGTGTCCCTCCTGGTATAGTAATGCTCTTCAGTGCCTTCTTCCTGTAAATGGCTTCTTCAAAGTAAAATATCAGACATAATTGTACAGGTTGGACCTATGTACAAAGTAAATTACTTTTATCTCCTCCCACACGTTGCTCTCTAGAGTCTATGGTTGGTACTACTGTTTTTACTTGTGGACAATTCCATCCCTCAATGTACTATCTTGTAATAATAGCAAAGGGTATTTTTTGTTGTTTTTTTCCCTGGTCTTCCATCAATCTTTATTTTGTTTCAGCTGTCCTATCATACATTCTTTGGTGTCGCCTAGAGCCTGGGAGCCAGGGAGAGCCTACTTTGCTGCTTGACTTTTCAAGAATTGTAGAATAGGCCTGTGCAACACGAACGTCTCTATTTTTAATGGGACCTGTCCAAGGTATGTTTTCCTGTCACGATCTGGCCTAACTGGATGACTGTTACACTTACTGACTTATTTTTTGTAACACCATTTTTCTTCTGTTTTCTATAGTTTACTGTAAGTTTCTCTGCTTTCTTTTACTTTTTTTTCCCCCTATAGCTGTTCTTGTAGCACATGCAAAAAGGCGAACAACTGTCAGATACTGTTGTAGGACTTGCTGTGACTACATGTCCATTTCCTGCAAATATTTTTAAATGAAAACTATTCATTAAAAAAAAAGGTACTCCTGTCAGCCTTTAAAACAGACAGTGTCTTGATTTGTGTTTCCTATAAAATCATGTGTCTTCAGCCAGATTTAAGAAATTAATTATTGCCCTAAGTGCAGCAGAAATTAAAAAATGGTGGAACCTTGTCTGCTTCTAACACACGTTCTGGGAGTCACCAGTGATGTCATACCTGCGGCTGTGTACCTGTGGTCCGAGTTCTTAATTTTTAAGCAGAAATATTTTTTCCTAATTCAGCAAACAATCCAAGTAGTACCTTTGGATATACGTCTTTTCTTTATCCTTCCCCTGACAGCAGTTGCTGAGTTTCTGGCTCTGTGCACTGGGGGATCATCTTGATTGTTTTACACTCTCTTGGTTGTGCTCTGTCAGTTGATCTTCTGCATCATTACAGAGAGCCTGCATGTCATGCTGCCTGTACAGGATGATATGTGCATATTTGCATACTGACGCTAGTGCAGGTACAGTTATACCCCGTCCTTTGCGANCGGCCGCGCCAGACGGTTCAGATGTGGTCCTGCGCCCCACCAGCAGCACCACGCAGGGTGGGGGTGTTTAGCTGCGGCAGCGGAGTGAGCATGTCCCGCTGGCTGCTGCGGCCAGCCCAGCCCCACTTTCCTGGGGCACTGCCCTTCCCCGCCTGTAGCCATGGAAACAGTAACACGCGCCCGCGGGGGGGTCAGTACCCCAGCTGTGCTTAGAGTAACAGGGGACAGTGTGACTCCTGGCCCTGCCTGTGGGGCCGGGCCAGCACCGCCCCACAGGGAGCTCTGGCACTGCCCCTCCGTGGAGCAGAGGCACTGCGCATGTGTGAGCCGCAAAATTTCGCAAATAGTGGCATCAAAACTGCGATAAATTCGCATCGCAAATGCATGGCGTCATAATGGAGAGGTCGCGAAGCAGCAGGGATTCACTGTATATCTTTTTTGTTTTGAGGAGACGAAACATTACTATGTGCTCCTATGATCAGGTAAATTAGAATAGTAACACACAAATCAGTAGAGTGTTGATGAACTTTATCATCCTGTATGTGATCTGTTCCTTGCCTTTTCTGCCCTGTTCATTGTAAGTTGAGAATTTGATCTGCGCTCGCTCCTCTGTGGCCTATAAAATCATAGTAAGAGCTATAGTGACGCCTCTCTAATTAAAGTTGAATTGAATTTTGCACTTCAAGCATGACTTAAACATTTATTACTAATGAAAAATTATATGATATCCTCCTGAACTTATGCCAAGCATTCTTTGAGTACCAAATGACAATTTTCTAAGTAAGTTTTTTGTTGTTGCTTTTTCAAGTAGGAATTAAACAGAGATCTGCCATGGAATTCATTAATGCAGGGACAAATTTTGAAAGTAGTTTGCCTTAAGCTACTAAGAAAATGCATCTCTAAACTTCTTGTCACTTTAGTATCTGTCTGCTTCCTAGATTTAGCTCAAAGTTTAATGACTGTTGTGGGAAGCCTCCCAGTTACCTCTAACTTTTGATTAGGAACTCTTCTGCACTGTCCTTCTAGCACTCAGCTTTCCTTTGCTGAAATTAATGAAAGTACATACTTTGAGAATGAGCTCATGAAGGCACAGGAGCAGGCGGTCCCAATGTGCCGAAAAGTGAGTCGAAGGGGCAGATGGCCAGTCTGGATGAGCAAAGAGCTCCTGAAGGAGCTGGGGGAGAAAAAGAGGATGTACAACCTTTGGAAAAAAGGGGAGGTGAGTCAGAGTCTGTTCAAGGAAGCTGTGAAGCGGTGCAGGAGGAAAACCAGAGAGGCGAAAGCCCAGACAGAGCTCAACCTAGCTGTCTCTGTCAAGGATAATAAGAAAAGTTTCTACAAGTACATTAACAGTAAAAAGAAAGGCGGTACCACCCTCCACTCCCTATTGGATACAGAGGGCAATATAGTAACCAAAGACGAGGAGAAAGCAGAAATACTTAATGCACACTTTGCCTCTGTTTT